>CAJHNH020001347.1:118738-148738 GCA_905116865.2 Candidula unifasciata
TGGGATTAAATGGACAGTGCATAGAACTGACAGAGAATCCATACACTGAAAGACTAATTCCAAGGGGTACGTGTGTGCTGGGGGTGAGAGTAGAGGTTCTGGGAGATGTTCAACACCTGGGGAAGGAGAGGAGGTGGGGGGGGGGGGGGAACAGGCGAACATTTCAAGAGGATTTAACTGGTACTGTCGGCATGTCGAGTCTTCGTTGGCTACTGAAGAGGGAGGCGGAGCACGTGTTGGAATGACCCGAGTGCATTGATTTCAATTCATTCATTCATTTATTTATTCATGTATTCATATCATACCTGTTGTCCGGGAAGTCCCAGCGAGCCTTTCATTCCCCGTAGTCCGGGTTCGCCGGGTTCACCGGGCGGTCCCTGAGGTCCCGGAAAGCCTGTGAACCCGGTCTTGCCTCTGTGACCTCGCTTGCCCTGCGAAGATAGAACATCATTTTGCACAAAGCAACGCACTATACGTTTATGTTTTTTTTTTAACCTGTCATTACTGCATGTATCTTGCAGCAGCCGTGGTGTAGCTGATAGTCGCTCACCTATGCATCTGAAGGTCGTGGGTTCAGGTCTCGACGAAGCTGACCTTTTCTTTTTAACAATAACCTTGGCTTCACTGTCGACCCAGTCTTAAATGAGTACCAGGTAGAGTGCTGAGAAGTAAAGGTGGTTAGCGTGATCCCCCACCAAATTCCGATTGGTTTGTACAATATAGGTCTAGCCCTATATGCCCAATGCGCCTGAAGGTGTGAAAAAGGGTCCTTTACAGCTTCACTTTTTCTGCATGTGTTTAGCACTCTTTAGGACGCTGTCGTAGAGGTGGCTTGTGAGCCTGAGGTTGTCAGGCTGCGTTGTTAGCGCAGTCGCCTAGAACTGTACAGGGTAGGATGGCATTTTGGTCTCCGACAATCGGGACAAATTCCATTACCTCAGCGAGGATTCGAACCAGTCCACCGTATTAGACCCCAGCGGTCTTAAACCGCTCGGGCCAGCGGTCCCACTGGGTGACTCCTCACACTTCCCTCTGAGCCTTGGATTGTGGTCTCCAACAATCCTTCTTCTTCTTCTTTCCACTACTCCTGGAATACCTTGCAACGTCACCGCATAAATCGACCTTTTAAATAGGCCCTTCTGTTCGCTTCGTATGCAGCACTTTTCCAATTGTCTCTGATATTTCCGAGGTACATCTACGTAGACGTTCTCTGACTCTGTTCTCGTTGTATCTGTATTACATTGGTCTCTGTGCTGCCCTGTCTGCTGCCAATCGTGTTACATGGCTAGTCAATATGCTGACAGTAAATAACCTACATTTCCTGGGCAAACAGGGGGGCACGAAGAAAAGGAAAACGTTAACAGCTAAAGCAAAGACAATTATCTTCCACCTTCTTGATAGCCCGTCAATGAATGCCAGGTCTAGGTGACCCAAGTGATATCACGTGACACTTTTAGGTATGAGAGAATGTTCTGTGCTGTCTGTGTGTCCACTCTTAGGTCTGAGAGATTGTTCTGTGCTGTCTGTGTGTCCACTCTTAGGTCTGAGAGATTGTTCTGTGCTGTCTGTGTGTCCACTCTTAGGTCTGAGAGATTGTTCTGTGCTGTCTGTGTGTCCACTCTTAGGTCTGAGAGATTGTTCTGTGCTGTCTGTGTGTCCACTCTTAGGTCTGAGAGATTGTTCTGTGCTGTCTGTGTGTCCACTCTTAGGTCTGAGAGATTGTTCTGTGCTGTCTGCGTGTCCACTCTTAGGTCTGAGAGATTGTTCTGTGCTGTCTGCGTGTCCACTCTTAGGTCTGAGAGATTTTTCTGTGCTGTATTTGTGTCCGCTCTTAGGTCTGAGAGATTGTTCTGAGTTGTCTGTGTGGTGTCCACTCTTAGGTCTGAGAGATTGTTCTGTGATGTCTGCGTGTCCACTCTTAGGTCTGAGAGATTTTTCTGTGCTGTATTTGTGTCCGCTCTTAGGTCTGAGAGATTGTTCTGAGTTGTCTGTGTGGTGTCCACTCTTAGGTCTGAGAGATTGTTTTGTGCTGTCTGCGTGTCCACTCTTAGGTCTGAGAGATTGTTCTGTGCTGTCCCCGTGTCCACTCTTAGGTCTGAGAGATTATTCTGTGCTGTATTTGTGTCCACTCTTAGGTCTGAAAGATTGTTCTGTGCTGTCTGCGTGTCCACTCTTAGGTCTGAAAGATTGTTCTGTGCTGTCTGCGTGTCTACTCTTAGATCTGAAAGATTGTTCTGTGCTGTATTTGTGTCTGCTCTTAGGTCTGAAAGATTGTTCTGTGCTGTCTGTGTGTCCACTCTAAGGTCTGAGAAATTGTTCTGTGCTGTCTGCGTGTCCACTCTTAGGTCTGAGAGATTATTCTGTGCTGTCTGCGTGTCCACTCTTAGGTCTGAGAGATTGTTCTGTGCTGTCTGTGTGTCCACTATTAGGTCTGAGAGATTGTTCTGTGCTGTCTGTGTGTCCACTCTTAGGTCTGAGAGAATGTTCTGTGCTGTCTGCGTGTCCACTCTTAGGTCTGAGAGATTGTTCTGTGCTGTCTGTGTGTCCACTCTTAGGACTGAGAAATTGTTCTGTGCTGTCCCCGTGTCCACTCTTAGGTCTGAGAGATTGTTCTGTGTGTGTCCCTCACTTCTGACAAGAGTAATGTTAACCAGGGTTCTCAGTGATCTGGAACTTCATCTATACATAATCCAAAAAAGTTAGCTCATTTAAGAAAGAAAAAGAAACAAAAAGAAAGCAAGAAACATGTTTACCCTCTTATTCTTCTTCTCTTCTTTATCTTCTTCTTTCTTTCTTTGCTTCTTTTTTTCTTCGTTAACTTTTTTTTTCTTTCTTGTTTTTCTTTTGTTCCAGAAAACAAGGCTGCAATACTTACGCACTTCAGCCCCAAAGTCTGACTCTATACATAGCTCTGTACGTCTTTTCAATGTAAACATAATAGACAACAAAATGAAAGAACTGGTGACCACCAACAAAACAAAACATGACATAAAGCATGAAAGTTATCTGTGTTTGCCACTTACAGGTGATCCTTGCAAGCCATCCCTTCCTTGAGGCCCTTGCGGTCCTTGGACTCCTTGTGGGCCAAGTGGGCCAGGGGCTCCGGGAGGACCCTAAATGTAAACGTTAAAATATATTTTATAGCAAATGATAGTGACCAATGTTTAGTCTGCGACATTTGCGGAGAAGGCGGGTGAGGTCAAAGCCTGCACGATGTAATTACTGTATGTCAATTACTTGTTATTCATCCCAAACCTTGACATACAGTGTAGACCTGATAATGAGAAGTCCCAGGGGACCCAAGACATGGTTCTTTTTTCAGGAATTCCTCTTTTTCAGATAAGCAAGAAAAATTTTCCGGGATAAACAAATTGTTCTTCACAACAGAAATTCGCCAGATGCGATATCACCTTAAGCGGTCTGCACCGTAGTTCGTTAAGATGTGGTGATCAGTCACACTGCTGCCCCCGGGGTGGTGAAGGGGGCGTTAACCAACTCAGGCCTAATTTTACCTAGTTAAATGTAAACTATAACAAGTCAATCTAAACAGGTTCACGTTAACATGTAGAAGATATAATATAAGGATACACAACTGAAACTGAGGTAATAATTGAATGGTTTGGTCATTAGTTAAAATGCAGCCACAACAACTACCAGCACAGGAGCTACAATGAAAGATCAGATGTGAAAGCAAGAGGTCTCCAGACAAAAATTTGAACTGGTGACACCAAAGACCTTTTACGTTGACAGAGCTGCCTGTCAAGCGCTGGATCGCAACTTGTTCCTTCCCACGCCGTTTAAAGGCAAACATGGACATTATGACGATGATGAGTATTTGCTGTGATATGACCTGGTCTCGACTTGTTTCTTCAGAGATGTGAAGTTCCAGTGCTAGTCTGCTATTCCCCGCTGGTTTCTGGGTTTGGACACGGTTACCTGTGTGGGAGTGGGAACGGGGCAGTTCCGCACAAAAATCCCTGCGGAGACGGCACAACGTACTAGGATCGGGAAGAAAGTATATATGTAGACTTCATTTCTGTTTTCTGGGGTCAAAGGACATGCTTGTCAAAACATGGGAGTTAACTGTTAAAACTGGATGTTTCCGAGCATTCTCTAACTTGTCCTTCTTCTGTTGGCAATATCTGGCTTGTGCAGCTTGGCGTCACAGTTAAACAGTTGATAGAAAGCCGAACTAGGGCGATATAGTTTCGTAAGCAACTTGTTTGTGTGTGTGAACATTTACATTCACTGTCAGTTAGCTAGACATGTAGCACCTTCATCCCTAATTCGCTAGTCAAGCAGCCAGTAAGACCTAGCGACCAGTTAACCAACCAATCAAACAGACAAGACATTCAAACAGACCAGTCAATCAAATCAAGTAACCAACTCGACATTATTGTATGATCCCTAGCGATATGGACAATGGTCAAAATAGGAAAGAATTATTGTTTGTTTTAAAAACGGTCACAAACACGCACCATCTCTCCTTTTGTTGCGTTGAGGCCGTGGAGACCCGGCGGTCCCATCTCTCCGCGAAGTCCCTGCGGTCCAAAGTCACCTTTCTCCCCTTGAAAGAAAAAAAAAAACATTATTAAGCACGGAGTAATAACTTCGATGAGCCTCCGCGGTGTAGCGGCTAAGCGCTAACCTGCAGATCAGAAGATCGTGGGTTCACATCTGAAAAAAGCAAGACTTTTCAAAAACGACCTCGGCCGATTCAGCCTCGTAAAGGTGCCAGGTAAAGTCGTAGGAAGTAAAGGCGCTCGGTATGATGTTGATGACGTCACACAGCGAGTGCGAATTCGTCTATTAAATCTGCGTCCAGCCCTAGATGCCCAGTAAGTCTGAAGGCGTGGGAAAGGGTCCGTTGCTCTACTTTTTTAAAAGCTTCGTAAATGACAATCTCAGAGGTTTGAATCATAAAACATCGCACAAGCATTTGCCGCTCGGTGACATGAATCGTGTATCTCATAGGTGTGTTCCTGTTGGTTAACGTCCCATTGTATGTTATGCGGTCAGTATTTCTGGGAAGACCTGAAGACGATTCTTTTGTGGTTGCTTCATGTCTCCATGCCAAGTGACACAGTTACTGATACCAGTCTATACTGTTCCTGACAACAACAACAACAACAACAACAACAACAATGGTATGTACGCCTGAAAACTGTCGAAGACCCAGATGCAAAATAACTTTTAACTAATTGGTTGAACCAGTGTGCAATTTGAATAGTTTCACTCATCAAATTACAAAGATTATAAATGTCCAGATTATGTCCCTTTCAGTAGCTGTGCTTTTCTATTCTCTAAAAGGTTTTTTAGGGCCACTGTTCCAAGATGTGTCTCTGCTTAGATTTCCATTTAATAACCGTTTAGTAAAATTATGGGCAGCTCTAGAGACTGTTGCCTCGAGTTTGCATGACAGCCCCACGAGGTCTCTTAAACCCATTGGATAAAGCCTACCTCAGGTCTACAATGAAATAACGTGAACAAACACAATGATACCTATTCGTGTCCCTCTGTCCTTAATCCCCCAGTGAAGCATAGACCCTTAAGCAACTCACGTCAAGTCGTCCTATTCTTTGGTATTCCAATCAGCTCACCCCATATGCCCCCCCCCCCCCCCATCTTGTTACCTTCACTCCAGTTCCTTGCTCGCCTCTATTTCTGTGCCACTATTATTTTGTGGAGGCTGTGTGGTCTCGACGAGGCATGGCGTCCGCTCGAGTGCTGGAGATCCCAGGTTCAAGCCTGGTTGGGTTTTTTCACGTGGACTTCTAGAAATTTCCCCTGGTCGCTGGATAGTAAGACCGGATACCCGTGTGTATAGTTGCGCACGTAAAAAATCACTTAGGAGTTGGAAATCGAAAAAGATTAGCCTAAGGCGCTGCCCGGGCAAAATTTGGAGTTAAAAATCTACTTTAAGTATTTCAGGATCCTCGCCGGTGCTACAGAGTTCATGCACTGCGCTGAGATTCTTCGGACTCAGGTTTGAGTCAGAAGTAGAACGGAGCGCTTTAGGGTTACTACCCGTCTGCCATGATGTTGATCTGTCGTCTAAACCCACACCTCAACTATTATATTGTTCTCATGTTTTCTCAACGCGTGTCTTTTTCAACGCCAGAGTCTTTTCCTCACCTCTTGATTAGTTGGAGTTTGTGTGATTCTCTTCCAAAGCTCCGCATTAGTGATCCTATCATATCATTTAATTCCCTCTCATACGCCCTAGCATCAGTTAATAAATGTTTTTAGTTTATTAGTAACTGTTTTAGTTGTTCTCCACGTTTCCGCTTCTCACAAAAGTACTGTTTTGACATCAGAGTTAATATTTTTAGTTTTATACGAACTTCAATTTCCTTTGAATTCCACAAATTGTTCAGTGCCTGGAAAACTTCTCTTGCGTTTTGTATCCTTATTTTAATATCGGTATTTTTGGTGGCGACTGTTGGCTTGGGTGTCTCTAGCAACCGCCATATGCACTATGTGCTTAATAATAGGCATATGCAAAAAAACTTCGAAGCTAAACATTCTGCCATGCCTAATCATCATTTTTAGACCGGAAGTCTTCACTGCTTTATCGTCCGTGAAACTGACAGTAACACCCCTGGCCACAATATCTTGCGCTGCATTTTCCACGAGAGCAACATTACGAGTTCCGCTGTTGTCGGCTGCCATTCATAAATTCGCCACCTATTTGTGCAGAACCAGCTTGTCTGTCTGTCTGTTGATTTCCCAACACTCATGCCGATTATACTTCCGTTATCCAGCCTGTTTCTCCATTGTATTCTCTTTGGCGTACGTTCACATTTTGCTTCATAAGCCCCACTGATTACTGATACAATCATAGAGACACCACGTGTGTCAGAGCGAAACAAGCAAAAACTACTCGCTTCATTACCTTTACAGATATCCAGCAAAGATAAACTACTATCGGAGCTTTCTTTCCAGGCTTCATGTATTCAGGTCTACTTTAACAGACACATTGTAATAAGTAACGGCGCCTTTTTTAGACTCCTTGAGGTAAGTACTGCCCCGTTGTGTGTGTGTGTGTGGGGGGGAGGGACTATGGGAACCGCCTTTATGTAGCAACTAGACTCTCACATGAGAATCTGACGGTCGTGTGTTGGAATCCTGAATGAGCCGAACTTTTTCAAAGATGACCTTGACTCCCTGGTCGACCCAGCCTTAAATGGGTACCTGGTAAGGTCCTGGGAAGTAAAGGCGACCAACAAAAGGCGTTTGGCGTTCTAATACGCAGAAGTGCTTCTAATACCGGGCAATGTCAACTTTTAAAACCGTATGCCTAGCAAAACACAGCTGTAGGCGATTATTGGCAGTGGTAGAAACATATGATACAGCCTAGGCGCAGTGATTTCCTGAATTGAATCGAGATACAAGAGACCCTTTTAGAACAAGCTAATATATTGTACCTGCAAACTATTAAACGAAAACTATGTATCCTAGCAAAAAACCACAACATATTGTATCCAAGCAATGCTGGGGCTGGTTCAGAGTAAACGGTTACCCATGTAAAGAGTACTATTGGGTTGGTTACTATATTGTATCAGTGGTGGACATATGATACAAGAGTAAACTACTGGATTCGTTACTATATTGTATCAGTGGTGGACATATGATACAAGAGTAAACTATTGGGTTGGTTACTATATTGTATCTGTGGTGGACATATGATACAAGAGTAAACTATTGACTACTGTGGTGGATATGATACAAGAGTAAACTATTGGGTTGTATCTGTGGTGGACATATATTGAGTATCAGGGTGGTGTTTCAGTGGTGACATATGATACAAGAGTAAACTATTGGGTTGGTTACTATATTGTATCTGTGGTGGACATATGATACAAGAGTAAACTATTGGGTTGGTTACTATATTGTATCTGTGGTGGACATATGATACAAGAGTAAACTATTGGGTTGGTTACTATATTGTACGTGTGGTGGACACATCTCAAACAAGAAACAACTAATGGGTTGGCTACTATATTGTACGTGTTGTGCAGTATCCTTACCTTCTGTCCTGGAGAGCCGTCACGGCCGTCAAAGCCAGGTAATCCCTGCTCTCCCTTTGGTCCCACGTCCCCTAGAGAACCCTGGAGAAACATTGAATGTCTATTGTAACATCATCTCACTGCTGTGATCGTATGCGGAAAAGTGAATCCTGAGCAAAACTAGAGCGTCAGGTTCACAGTACCACAGTCACGAAAAACAAAATGAACTTTGCGGCGAGAAAGCCTTTACAGTATATGATACAAACTGTCAGTTAAACACTTACAAACAAGTAAATAAAGTACAGGACACTTTCCACAACTTCTGGCGTACCTGGTACTCTTTTAAAGTGCGTCGACCTGTGAACCAGTCAGTTTTAGGAGAGAAAAAATGTCCGGCTCAGTAAGGACTTGAACCCACGGTCTTCCGATACGCAGGCGACAGTCTAGCCGCTACGCCACGGGCGCTCCCACAATAAAAAACGAGAATGCATAAAATTACTTAGCTTTACTGAGATTTCCTTTCTAAAATCACAATCCACGCCTCAATGGTAGAGGCTTGGTGACGCGTGTCGATGCAAGGATACAATACCGGACAGGAAGTGATCCAGAGATGTGGAATAGGCAGTCGTTGTGAGATCATTCGCCAAGTTCCCTCTCTCCGGGCTGCTACCGGAAGGTTTATCATACCATCATGAGACTTAATAGTCTCAGTCTAGATGGCAGACCAAGAAGGATGATCACAGATACCCCGTTTAATCTTAGAAGGAAGTATAATTAGGGCACGGTAACGGCTGTCCTAGCCTAGTGAAACCTGCAGTCCTAGGTTGTACGGGCGGGCGTTGTGAGAAGAACTCCAAGGGACGTAACTGAAAACTGGCTAGATAAAACTGTGTTCGATACAAGCATAAGGGACATTGTTAAGTACTCTGAGGAAAAGAAATCTCTCAGACCTGATGGCCTTAGCTTATGTCCCTAAGAGATACCAGAATTACATTACTAAACTCATGGGCATACTACTTCCACATGAGTATTTTTTTTTTAAAAACTTATCTGAACAAATCTTAATGCTCATTTCACTATTTTGAAGCCCCACCCTGGCTTTTGCCGTGGACCCTAATATAAACCCAACCAATGGGTTAAACGGATATTTTTGGGACCTATCCCAGGGTGATCCTCAACCGAATGGTAGCACTCAACGTCACAGGGTGATTGTCGCTGGTTGTGATGTCCTCATAAGGTGAAACGTCAGTCCTTGACTTGACTTGACTTTATACCCCACCAGGACATCACACAAGCGATAAACACCCGATGACAAAAAGTGCCACCATGTGGATGAGGATCGCCGTGGAGAGGTCCCAGAAACCGCGTTCAGACATTTGGCCATATATATGGCCTGCCTATATTGCGGCCTCTGGCAAAAGCCAGAGTAGGGCTTCAAATGACAAAAAATTTCGTCCTAAAAAGGACGAAATTGGATACGTCAGTCCTGAATGACTGACTTTCTAACCCACCAGGACATCACACAAGCGACAAACACCCGATGACACAAAGTGCCACCATGCGGGTGAGGATCGCCGTGGAGAGGTCCCAGAAACCGCGTTCAGACATCCGGCCACATGTATGGCCTGCCTATATTGCGGCCCCTGGCAAAAGCCAGAGTAGGGCTTCAAATGACAAAAAATGTCGTCCTAAAAAGTACGAAATTAGATATAATATGACGTCAGTTCTTGCTTAACGTGAGATAATAACATATCCATAACATACTGATTTGAAGAAATAAATAATTTACAATCGCACATAGTTAGTTGCTTGTGAACGAAAGAGATTAAAATAATAGGAAACACCAGACAACTCAAGTCTTCTCAGCAGGTTCTTCTTGTACCTTTCCGGGGTCGACGTGAGGTATAGACATCGCCAGCTTCAGACTGATCGAGTCAGCCGTAGGTATAGAAAATGGGATTGTGTCCCTTTGTGTGCTTTCTGTGGAAGTTATATCCTCTATCCCTCGCTGGCATGTTCGATTATCGCTTCTCGGCCGCATTCGGCCCGCGGGCCGACAGTTGAATAGCCCTGGTCGACACTAGGTGCTGAAAGAAAATTCAAATCTTATCGAACCTCAAGCACATTTCCCAGGTTACACCTGGCTGACATTTGACCTCCCGGCCACACAATCTTCACTTTAGCTTCTAAATTCGTAATAAACGAAAAACATACTCACAGGAAAGCCGGTTTCTCCCTTTGGACCCTGAAAATGGTTATATCAAACATGTATTATGTCTGCTGTATTTCATGTATGAATGATGTCTAAAAGTGCAGCTGTTGAAAATTACTGAAATAATCCATTAACTCATGTAGAAAGGCCCAATCGATCCAAAAATTTCAGAATCCCATTCACAAATTAATGTATTAATTCATAATGAGGTATTAATAGAAGAGTAAATTAACGCGTGCGTGCATGTTCTTGTGTGTAGATGTCAGTGCTGGAAATAGGCATAAGCTTATTAAGCTGCAGCTTCAAATATTAAGGGGACCAGTCAATTTTGAGGATTATATCATTTCTGTGCTTTCTGTATAATTGCTTTTTTTTAAAATTCAATATCAAAAGACAATATATTTATACTCTTCATATTTTCAAAAAGCGTATATATTTTACAGTTTTATGAGATCGGCTGATGTAATTTAAAACAATAGTGACCTCAGCGCTTTAAATCTCTTAGGGCTTCAGAAGGTCTACATCTGGCCGTGTGCTTTTTGGTGTGCTTCTTCTTCTTCATCTCCTTCTTCTTCTTCTTTTTCTTTTTTTTTCTTCATCTTCTTCTTCTTCTTCTTCTTCTTCTTCTTCTTCTTCTTCTTCTTCTTCTTCTTCTTCTTCTTCTTCTTCTTCTTCTTCTTCTTCTTCTTCTTCTTCTTCTTTTTCTTCTTCTTTGCGTACACCGGCTGTGAACACATTGGACCTGTTCTTGTGAGTATGTGTACCTAGGTGCTCACTTGTATTTACTTCCCACTGCATTTCCAGATACCTGTCTATTGGCTCTGTGCTTCTGGAAGTCGAGATCCGTTTAAACAAATCCGCCTCACTAGGCATCGCAACATGCGAGCAGTGAGTTGGTAGGCAAACATGTTTGTCCTTGTCTGTCCTGGTTCTCGACGTACATAGATATTTCTTTTTTAAATTTCTTTATTATTTTCATTATTATTCCAGAATTTAGAGATAAAAGCTTAGGAGTTCAGCAGCAATCAGCCAAAAGATTACTGTCGATCAGTGAAGAGCTTGGCCTTAATCAGCCAAAAGATTACTGTCGATCAGTGAAGAGCTTGGCCTCAATCACCCTAGAGATTACTGTCGATCAGTGAAGAGCTTGACCTCAATCATCCAAGAGATTACAGTCGATCAGTGAAAAGCTTGGCCTCAATCACCCTAGAGATTACTGTCGATCAGTGAAGAGCTTGGCCTCAATCACCTAAAAGATTGCTGTCGATCAGTGAATAGTCCGACCTCAATCGCCAAATAAATTACTGTCAATCAATGAAGAGTTTGGCCTCAATCCCCCAAGAGATTACCGTCTCTATGACAAGAATGTAAAGGTTCACTAGTTTACTGTCAAACAGCCAAGATTGCAATTTAAAAAACGTAAGAGTTTAGCATGAAATTACAGAAATTTACCGCCAAAAACTCAACAATTCAGCATCGAATAAGCGATTTTTCTATGGAAAAACTTAACATTTTACTGTGAACAGTTTAAAAGTTTATATTAAAAATGAAATACTGTCAAACATTTAAGAATTTAACATTTTAAAACACTGGAAAGATTAGTATGAAACGTCGAAAGTTTAGCACCAAGCATTCAACAATGTAATATCAATTACTTAAAAGTTTAATGTTAAACACTGCAAAACTTGGATCAAACACTCAAAATCTCATGTAAAAAATGTGACAATTTAGAATCAAATACTGAAGAGCTTGGATCAAACACTCAAAAGTTTATGAGAATTTGCGAGAGTTAAGTGTGAAACACTCTAAGGGTTAGTGTGAAACAACAGTTTATGTGAAACACTCGAGGGTTTAGTTATTTAAAGTGGCTACAGTAAAGAAACTCACCGTGATACCCAAGTCTCCCTTCTGTCCTTTTTCTCCCCGCACACCAGGCTGACCGGGGACACCTGTGGAGAAATCACCACACGACATATTGAACACATATGATATTCAAAACAATATTAAGCATTTCATCATCATCAGCAGCAACAACAAGTTTCCTCTTTTGCCGACGTGTGCCGAAGTTTGTTTGTTTTAGTATCCAGAAGCCATGAGTTGTTAACCCTTAGGCTCGGTATTATAGATATCGCAACCTTTCGGTCATGATTCCATTGTAAATTCCGTAAATCTAGAAGAAATGTGGCTTTTCTGTGAACCCGGACCACAAGGAGTTCTTACCCGGTCACCGCGCAATCCGGTTTAGCCAACTACGCTAGAGAGCCGGGCGTGTGCCGAGGTAAATATACTGTCCGGACCAGAGCTTGATGGAAAGTACTGGCTAACAGACTACTGGTAAACACACTGGGGAGTTCATTCTCCTTGCAATTGTTCTGTTTGTTGGGGGAAAGAGGGGGGGGGGGCGGGAGGTTAAGGCGTGTAAACCTTGTTTAAATGCGTAACTATATATATAATATGCCAGCTAAATATTCAAATCTATTTGAAAGGGTTGCCGTGGTGTAGCAGCTAGTAGCTCGCCTGTTGATCCGAATGTCGTGGGCTCCCAGGTCAACCCAGCCTTGAATAGGCACCAGGTAAAGTCCTTGGAAGTAAATGCGACTGGTGCGATGCTGACTACATCACCCAACGAGTGCTGATTGGTCTATAAATATAGGTCTAGCCCTATATACCCAATACACCTTACTTTTTACTTTACAATATATTAACCCCACCGCCACCCCAACCACCGCCGCGCCCCCCCCCCCCTTTTCCGAACATTGGTTTTAAAAAGGAGGGGAGAGGAGGCATGATCCCCTTTCATACTTGGGGTAGGTGGGGGGGGGGGGTGGTGGAGGGGCCAAAGCGGATGTAATCTAGGGTTCCAGTGTTTATGCTATCAATAGGTATTCCGTACAAATGTGGACTATCCTTATTTGATTAGATGAATTCAGTTAAAAACCGATCTCACAGTCCTTGGGACATTCCCACAACCGCTCCGTCACCATCTTCAGCGTTATTGAGAAGGTTGGGAACAGCCTTGACTGATTTACATGAAAGAACTGAGAATGATATGGTTTGAGCATCCAGTAAGAAATCAACCTGACCCAACTGTGTATGAGACCTTGAACAGGACAATACCTGGGCGAAAGGCGAGATCAATACCAAGCAAGAGTTGGCTACAATCTGTTCCAGAAATCGTGCCCAAATTTACAAATCTGTAACGCAGTAACCATTCCTTGTATGCTGTTGAAATTTGTCACGAAGCCTGCTAATAACCATGTCTTTGTAAGAAATGCTTTTAATGTAAACAAACATCGGTGCTTTATTCTTCTTCTTCTTCTTCTTCACGTTCACCAGCTGTTCACTCTGGCGTAAAGTTCTGGTTGTTCGTCCACTTCTGGACTGCAGTCCAGCTCCAGAACCTGATTGTTGCGTGTGCATCAGTTTTACGGATCTGATTCAATTGAATGCAGACTACTGATTCCTTGCCTCTCAGGTAGGTGCACTCCGACTTCAAAGGAAGCTCCCCAGTTAGTCGACTCTTACGACATGCTTTTGGGGAGGCAGTGGGTCTATTCTTGTTTTCCCCCATAATAGGGCCCCGGAACCCACATGGGGTAGGTGCTTTATTAATATCCTACCCTAAACAGGCGAAATCCACACGTCACGGGACCGTCTAATATTTCAGGGGGTAGTAGATAGGCTGCATGCAGTCGTGGGACCTAGGCTGCACTTTCTCTTAGGACGTATGTGGGTTGGGGTTAGGGCCAGTTCTAGATGTTTTAGGTTCTTTAAAAGCATCAGAAAGTCACTGTCTAAAATGTTGGACTGTCCTGTGACGTCATCTGGGGGTAGGATATTAATAAAGAACGCAAAAATCAAGTTTTCATTTGGCATTATTTGTGGTATTTTAAAAAAAAGACACCGACTTAAAGCAAACAATCAGCATGCTTACAGTAAACTGAGTAACGGGTATGTTTCAAAACATTATATTGCACGTATTTTATTGGCGTTTCACTCTGGTGGTCATCTGCAGCATTAGCCTCCCGTGAGTTGTGAATCTTTCATTGTGTGCGGGATTAGCTATTAAAATAATCATCACGCATTCGCTGCACTATGCATTGATTTCCAAACAATCCCCACGCATGTGTCACTAACTGTATATTATAATTTGTAGGAGTATACAAATTATTAGCCAAACAGAGATCAAAGAAATTCGGCTTTTCAAGAAAACAGCAGCACCTGTGCAATTGTAAATTATAAAATCACAAGGACAATGGAAATCTGAGGGCACACGCAAAAGTTGGTGTTGATGTGTACAGGGATATTGAAGATATTTGTTAAAGTGTGAGAGCACGATTTTTGAAGCGCACTATAGACGGTACAGCTGGATTGAAACCACTCAAGAAGTGCAGACCAAGTACAGAAAATAGAGACTGTGCTTCAAACTGGCAACAGTGTGACGACAAATAAAACATCGTAAGAAGGAGAAAACTAGTGAATGTCGGGAAAGATGGAGGGAAAGAAAGGTAGATGATAACAAAAGAGAAGTTTTCAGACATTATAGTATCGTAGGCCGCGAGCGAGGAGGGTAGAAAGAAAAGGGGGATGATAAAAAGTGTATTATTCGACGTGTTGTTTCAATTATGTTTCCATTCCTGCTTGTTAGGTTAGTTGCGTATCCTTTACAGGACGTTGCAAAACCAACCCCAACAGCCCCTTGCTGTTGTGTGGTTTTTCTAGGCAAATTTACGTCCACTAGTTTGCCATTGCTTTCTGGACGGTCGCCTTTCTTAATACCACTGTCGAAACCAACGCAAGGCGCATGGCCAGCAGCTGCGGTCGAACCCGTCATTTAGGCATTACGAAGCGTTCGCATCGACTTAGCCACAGAGCCGACTTCCTGCTTGTACTCTGCGCATTCTTTGGCAGTGAGCATTCGGTTGGCGGTTATGGAGCTCTCGAATAGTTTCATACATTCTGTTTAAACCGCGAAATGTGCGGAAGTAGCATTGCGCACCCCAGTCAGCAAGCCACTTGATCATGATGTTGCCTCTACAAAGCGGCAGGAAATAAGAAGCAGTGTCCAGTCTCAAAGACGTTTTTCAGAACCCATTATCCATGTATTTGAAAAGTGTAAATATTTAAATGTTTTCTGAGATTAGCTGATGTCATTTGAAACGGTAGGGGCCTCACGACTTTATAAAGCATAGGGCCTCATCAAGTCTCACTGCAGCACTGACTGAAACCCACAGGGCGCAGAAAAAAGGGCTGGCTAAAACTCCGATAGAGAAGGAAAATGAGACTGAAGGTAAACAGTTGGGGGAGGAAATGGGGTGAGCAGTACCCAATAGCAAAGGCTTGCACGAGAGTTGGTTGAGGGCCTATTCTCCGTTAGAGGCAGCATCAGCAGCAAAAGAAGAAGAAGAAAAAGAAGAAGAGGAAGAAGAAGAACGAACGAACGAACAAACTTAATTTTCAAAGGGTCACAAATTAGGCACGCATGCCTGTCTTACATTCGGCCCTTCCAAACTCCCATCTTTCACACAGCAGTTGTATTTTATCAATAAAGCATGTTTTGTTCGTGTAATAATATGCAAGATGAAGAAGAAAAAGAAGAAGAAGAAAAGAATAACCGAAACTGCAACATTTTGATTTTACTGCGTATCAAAAAAGTAATAGATAGCCAATGATGTGCAGCCCCCGCCAAGGGAATTCCTCCATGACGTAACAGGTAAACAAACGTGCCAGAACGCGGGCAAAGGGAGGTAATCGTGCTACAGGTGTCTGCCACACTCCTGGGAAATGTAAACACTTTATGCTTGTTGCTGGAAGCAGCAACCCAATAAATAAACATACATGAAAGTTAGATAGAGGGATACAGGCACGTGTTGAGTCGCCCTTAATTTGTTTTACTAACAGGTGTCATCACGTGTTGCCAACTGAAATTAGGTTCCTATGTGTGGGTGTGTGCTGGTTTGTCTTATAACGAACGTACCCACCCACCTAACTACCACCTAATAACCAACCACCCACTCGCCTGCCTATCTATCTATCTATCTATCTATCTATCTATCTATCTATCTATCTATCTATCTATCTATCTATCTATCTATCTATCTATCTATCTATCTATCTATCTGTCTGTCTGTCTGTCTGTCTGTCTGTCTGTCTGTCTGTCTGTCTGTCTGTCTGTCTGTCTGTCTGTCTGTCTGTCTGTCTCTCTATCTATCTATCTATCTATCTAAGCTATCTATCTAAGCTATCTATCTAATCTATCTATCTAATCTATCTATCTATCTATCTATCTATCTATCTATCTATCTATCTATCTATCTATCTATCTATCTATCTATCTATCTATCTATCTATCTATCTATCTATCTATCTATCTATCTATCTATCTATCTATCTATCTATCTATCTATCTATCTATCTATCTATCTATCTATCTATCTATCTATCTATCTATCTATCTATCTATCTATCTATCTATCTATCTATCTATCTATCTATCTATCTGTCTGTCTGTCTGTCTGTCTGTCTGTCTGTCTGTCTGTCTGTCTGTCTGTCTGTCTGTCTGTCTGTCTGTCTGTCTGTCTGTCTCTCTATCTATCTATCTATCTATCTAAGCTATCTATCTAAGCTATCTATCTAATCTATCTATCTAATCTATCTATCTATCTATCTATCTATCTATCTATCTATCTATCTATCTATCTATCTATCTATCTATCTATCTATCTATCTATCTATCTATCTATCTATCTATCTATCTATCTATCTATCTATCTATCTATCTATCTATCTATCTATCTATCTATCTATCTATCTATCTATCTATCTATCTATCTATCTATCTATCTATCTATCTATCTATCTATCTATCTATCTATCTATCTATCTATCTATCTATCTATCTATCTATCTATCTATCTATCTATCTATCTATCTATCTATCTATCTATCTATCTATCTATCTATCTATCTATCTATCTATCTATCTATCTATCTATCTATCTATCTATTTATCTATCTATCTATCTATCTATCTATCTATCTATCTATCTATCTATCTATCTATCTATCTATCTATCTATCTATCTATCTATCTATCTATCTATCTATCTATCTATCTATCTATCTATCTATCTATCTATCTATCTATCTATCTATCTATCTATCTAATTTATTCATAAAATTTTAGCTCAGAACACTGCAGATTATCTTTTCCAGTTGATTCAACCCAACCCTAATACCAGCAAACGGCTAAATTTATTGCATTTGCCGAAGCCTAGATTAGATCTATATAGAACAAGTTTGTCATATTCTGCTGCTCATTTATGGAATCACCTCCCACTCGATCTGAAAAATATGAGTATGTACTCGTTTAACCGCAGCCTTTTTAAATTCATGCTTACTAGTGATTATAGGCCACCATAGATGTAGTTAATAATTCACATGTATTATCACCTTACTTATATGTATTATCTGTGTTTATTACGTGGGTGGGTGTGTGTAATTGTTAGTGTGTATGTATATATGTGGATATATGTCTGTATTTTTTTGTTTGTGAGTATGTGTGTGTATTTATGTATGTAGGTTGTAAATAAATGGGTGTATGTGTGATTGTATATGAGTGTTATTGTGTGTGTGTCTGTATTATGTATGCATGTATGTATGTATGCAGGCATATATAAGTGAATGTTTGTATGAGGGTGTCTGTTTGTGTGATAAGTTATGTGTGTATGCATGCATATGTGTTTATGTATGTTATGTGTGTGTATGTATGCACGTATGTGTGTTTGTATGCATGTTGGTGGATGTATGTATGTATCTGTGTAAGTATGTGTGTGAATTTATGTGTGTTTGCAAGTATGTATGTATGTTTGTAAGTATGTGAGTGTATGTATGCATGTGTGTATGTATGCATGTGTGTGTGTGCGCGCGCATGTATGTCTATGTAAATGTGTGTTTATGTTTGTATGTCGATGTATGTTTGTATTATGTATGCATGCAGATTTAGCCTATGTATGTACACATGTGTATGTGTGCGTATATGTATGTAGGTGCATGTATGTATTATGTATGTATGTATGTATGAGAATGTATGAATGTAAATGTGTAAGTATGTGAGTGGATCTGTGTGTGTATATTTATGTATAATGTGGGTGTATGCAGGTATATGTAGCTGTGTAGGTATGTGAATGTTTGTGTATTTATAAAAGCATGCAAGTGTGCATGTGTGTGTGATTGTGTGTGTATGCATGTGGATATATGAAAGTATATTTAGGTATGTATGTATGTGTGTAAAGATGTGAGTTTAGGTATAAATGGGTGGATATATGTATGCATGTGTGTGGGTGTATGTATTCATGTAAGTGTAAATGTGTGGTTTTGGGCATATGTTGGTGTCTGTACATGTAATGGTATATGTGTGTATGCATGGGTGCATGTACAGATGTGTATATATGGAGTGCGTGTGTGCATGTATATCCATAAATGTATGTGTGTGTGTTTTCTGTTTGTGCATTTATTTCTGTGTATGTGTATGCTTGTATATGTATGTAGATGCAGGTGTGTATGTATCACGTATGTCTGTATATGAGTTCACCTGTATGAAAATGTAGATGAATGTATACGTGTGTGTGAATGTGTATGATGGCGTACACACGATGTGTGTATGCATTATATATTTCTTTTTAAATCCATAACATGCATTATTGATAACAGGTATTAGTACTCTGAAAAATGAGTACTTAGAAGGGCCGAATGTCAGACGGGCCTGCGTGCCCAATTTGTAACCCTTTGAAAATAAAGTTTGTTCGTTCGTTCGTTCTATCTATCTATCTATCTATCTATCTATCTATCTATCTATCTATCTATCTATCTATCTATCTATCTATCTATCTATCTATCTATCTATCTATCTATCTATCTATCTATCTATCTATCTATCTATCTATCTATCTATCTATCTATCTATCTATCTATCTATCTATCTATCTATCTATCTATCTATCTATCTATCTATCTATCTATCTATCTATCTATCTATCTATCTATCTATCTATCTATCTGTCTCGTCTATCTGTCTATCTGTCTGTCTGTCTGTCTGTCTGTCTCGTCTGTCCCTGTCTGTCTGTCTGTCTGTCTGTCTGTCGGTCTGTCTGTCTGTCTGTCTGTCTGTCTGTCTGTCTGTCTGTCTGTCTGTCCTCTGTCTGTCTGTCTGTCTGTCTGTCTGGTCTGTCTGTCTGTCTGTCTTCTGTCTGTCGGTCTGTCTGTCTGTCTGTCTGTCTGTCTGTCTATTTATCTAGCTATATGTGTCTGTTTATCTACCTGTATGTCTGTTTGTCAGACTCTGCTGGTTGACTGACTGGTCGGCTATGTCACAGGCTAAGTGGCTGGTTGATTGGTTGGTCGGTAACCATACCAGGACCGTTCTAACGCAAGGGCCTGCTGGACACTTGCTCGGAAGGCCCCACGAGCATAGGGGCCTCATTCTAATATGTGTATCTCAAGTGACTTGCCATTAATAAAATGTGCATTCATGTGAGTGCTTGTCGTAGAGGCCCGACCCTACTGGTTTGCCCAGGGACCCATAATGCTGTTTGGACAGCCTTGCATACAGGTTCACAACTGGCTTCACACCAACTGTAACACCTCTCTCACCTTCACATGCAGCAGCAAAACAACCTGATCACACAAACAGGGCTGCATTTAGGCTATGAGCAACATGTGCAGCTGCACTGAAAGGCAAAACTGTAGGGTCCGGTAAAATATAAGAGCGGCGAAATGTAAGTAATAGTTTTTAAAATGTCCTCTCCCCAAGTGTGTGTTCTGTGGCCCCATTTAGGTGAAAACGAGAAAAGATCCACTGCCTGTCCAGAAGCATGTCGTAAGAGTCGACTAATTACGAGTTTCTTCGAAGTTGGAGTACATCTGCCTGAAAGGCAAGGAACCAACAGTCTGCATGCAAATGAGTCAGAGCTGTGAAACGGATGTGCATGCAACACACAGTTTCTGCAACAGGACTAGAGTCCAGAAGTGGACGAATAACCAAAACTGTCCGCCGATGTTTACTTTTACAGAAGTGAATCGTGGACTGTTGATAAATTAGTAAAAACTCATTTGGAAGCTGCGGAGACGTGGTTTTTTAGACGAATGATGAGAATACTCTGGGCAGATAAAAGAAGTAATGCAGATGTCTTTAACAAAACAAAACAAAATACTAACTCACCAAGAGAACTGATTGCCCTCGTCAGAAATAGACATTCTACATTCTTTGGTCATGGGATGAGAAGGATAAAACTGAAGTACATCATGACAGTGGGAAAGTTGGAGGGGAGGAGAGGCAGAGGGAGACCTAGAGAACATATGCTGGACAGTTTGACATCATGGCATGGAAGATCATCTGTGTCAGAGTTGATTGAAAGAACACGAGACAGAAGGTTGTGGATAGACATGACTACCGACGCCACACAGCATGGAATGTCAGAAGAAAAAAGAAGAAGAAAAAGAGCACGAAAACGCAGCAACAGCAAAAGCAGCAACATGACATGCCATTTTCTCTATTCTGGTACACAACGTGACAACACATCGAGAACGTCTCTTACACATTACATGACCCGACAACACATCGACAACGTCTCATACACACTACATGACCTGACAACACATCGACAACGTCTCATACACACTACATGACCTGACAACACATCGAAAACGTCTCATACACACTACATGACCTGACAACACATCAACAACATCTCAACACACTACATGACCTGACAACACATCAACAACGTCTCCTACACACTACATGACCTGACAACACATCAACAACATCTCAACACACTACATGACCTGACAACACATCGACAACGTCTCATTCACACTACATGACCTGACAACACATCGACAACGTCTAATACACACTACATGACCTGACAACACATCGACAACGTCTCCTACACACTACATGACCTGACAACACATCGACAACGTCTCCTACACACTACATGACCTGACAACACATCGACAACGTCTCCTACACACTACATGACCTGACAACACATCGACAACGTCTCCTACACACTACATGACCTGACAACACATCGACAACGTCTCCTACACACCGAGTCCACCTCAGACAGCTCTAAAATCTCCTAGTTTATTTACTACCCTGACCCCAGCCCTCACATCTGTGGGGCGGGCGTTCTTCGCAGGTCTTGTGATCTCAAATCCCTATTAAGTGGGGCGGACTGACAGGATCTAATGTGCACATAGCGACCAGATGTGGCTTGAAGTATTTAGACTCATTCACCAAGGGAAGCCTAAACCTGGGGATTTAGGCTGCTGAAGATCCCCATCCATCCCTCACTTTCGCTCCAAAAAATTTGTAAACCCACAACCCCCCCTCCCCCCCCCCCGTTTCTTTTTTAAACAAGGCAGGGTAGCTAGCTCTTTACACGTTTTGTTTTTACTTGTATCGTTATTTGCTTGTCTCGTTATTTACTTGTCTCGTTATTTACCTGTCTCGTTATTTACTTGTATCGTTATTTACTTGTCTCGTTATTTACTTGTCTCGTTATTTACTTGTCTCCTTATTTACCTGTCTCGTTATTTATTTGTCTCGTTATTTACGTGCCTCGTTATTTACTTGTCTCGTTATTTACTTGTATCGTTATTTACTTGTCTCGTTATTTACTTGTCTCGTTATTTACTTGTCTCCTTATTTACCTGTCTCGTTCTTTATTTGTCTCGTTATTTACGTGTCTCGTTATTTACTTGTATCGTTATTTACTTGTCTCGTTATTTACTTGTCTCGTTATTTACTTGTCTCGTTATTTACTTGTCTCGTTATTTACTTGTATCGTTATTTACTTGTCTCGTTATTTACTTGTCTCGTTATTTCACATATATTGTTACCTGTATTCACCATCCAGCATATTCTTATTATTATTAAGCACCTAAATAAGGCTTGAACCTATTGAGTCCTGCGCCCTGAAGCTTTCTTAACAAGTCTTGTGATCTTAAATCCCCATTAAGTGAAGACAGACTCAGATGTGCATGCAGATAGCAAGTAGATGTGGTACCCGGATTCACAGGTATCGTTGCGACATCCCGTCTCCGTTTCTAAGCCAGTTAATCCTCGCTATCAAGTACAAACAGATACTTTCTATAGACTATACCAGAGATGTTCCAGAAATTAAGTCATTCATTGTCATTCGTACTTCTGTCTATTCTATTCAAGGATAGCAGGCCAACTAGCAGGCTTGTTAATCTGCCTTGACGTATAATGAGCTGTAAAGGTTAACTTAATTCTTCTTGCTCTCGACCGTCTTCTCTTCGCCCCCCCCCCCCCCCCACTTCATTCACCTCCTCCGCTTCATCTACTTCCTTTTTCCCTCCTCCCTTTTCTGCTGCTGCTGCTGCTGTTGCTTCTTCTATTTGTCAAATACTAAACAATATGTTATCACTGTGATAATTTACTAAACAGTTCTCACATTACCTGAAAAGTTGGCAAAGTGGGAAAATCCTTTAAATCCCCTAACTATATCTATAGATTTAATTATATATGGGCGTTGGTCGAATCTGTGCTGTTTTATTTATTTTTGCCCCAGAAAAGTGCACACGCAAGACATACTTTGACTTTGTTGAAGAGGTTCTTATCATATAACAAGTTATAACCCCACTCAGTATATTGATCTTTAAACAGTACAAGCCGCACTGCATTAGTCGTCATAAATACGTGTAGCTGTCTCTCTCAAGGAAAGAAAAAAGTAAAAAACCTTTTTCCCATTTGGGCATTCTTTAGGCATCTCTGCATGCCCACATCACTCGTGTAGAAATGGTAACATGTTAAAGCTACCAGTTACTAGCACAACGATGTAAGCAGCGAACCCTTACTCTCAGCGGTGAAGCAGATAGGAAGAAGATATCTCTACAGTGTAATCGCTACACGCTAATGCTTACACATGCGAAATGATTACTAATAAGTGAATTGTTTACACACGACGAAGGTAACCTCTCGGGTATCTATCTTCACATTTCTGTCTCTCTTATACTCTGCTAACTCATATTGCCACATTTTCTTGGTAACATTGTCTCCAAATCTTCTGCCTGTTCTTCTCCTTCGTTCAAATAATCATTGATTCAATCAATCAATCAATCAATCAATCAATCAGGCGCCGTTTCCACAATGAAGGTTGTCTGCACTGGCTCTCCAACATGGTCTACCTCTTCTATTGGTTGTACACTATCTCAGACTCCTGTTCTTCTATCTCTTGATGTTGTCCTCCCACCTGTATCACTGTCTACCTCATGCTCTCTTGCCCTCGACCTTTGCTTCAGTATGATTTTTGTTTTTAAGCGTATTGTGGCCGACTTATTTCAATTGCCTCTTTTTTTTTTTTTCTTTTTTCTTTTAGCAATTCTCTTCTCATCTGCAGTTTTGCCAGAAGCTCTGTATCTGGTTGTGTTTTTTTTTCCATGAAAGACCAGTAAAGTCAAAGAACCCTTTTTACTACAGTGCCGCATAAGGCATATGATGTTAGACTGCTTCTGTTTTTAAATAGACTAATAGTCTCTCAGTGGGTGATGCGATCACCATTATTCCGGCCATCTTTACTTCCCGAGACATTACCGGGTGCCCGTTTGAAGCTGGGTTGATCTAGAATCCAATTTAAGTTCTGCCAAAATTAAAATAAATTGATTCGGATTTGAACAGAAGACATTAGGACCGAGAAGCGAGCATCTAGCCCCCTACGCTGGAAACGAGAGTCTAGCATCTGACGGTACCACAGTTCTCTTATCTAATAAAAGCAGTGTTGTGGGCAATGAAAGAGCTGATAGACTAGCCAGTCCTGCCTTAGCTGCAGATGGCTGTCCAATGGATCACGCCAACATTGGTCATGCTTCAAACAGAGATAGCAGGACAGTGGGGATTACTGGGAGCAGCATGTCTCACTGCTAAGAATGTGATAATTGGAAGTGAAGATCAACATAGCCAGGCATGAGAGGCACACCAGGTGAACGAGATGTCTTGTTAGTCGGCATAGGACTGCACTATTAACATTGGACGCTGTTGTGTATGGTAAAGAGGGAATCTGAGCACCCATGGACGTGCACGGAGTGCTGTGAAGATAACTCATAAAATAACTCAAAGGCAGTGGTTGCAGTCACGTGATGACATTCCATTTCGGGACTCTACTTGGTCAAGTCGTTAAATAATACAAGTGTTAACAGGTTTATTTCTTAGATGGAGAAAGCGACTTCCGTGCTTCGTCCTTGCGAGTCCAACTCGTACAGCGATCGAAACCCACTGTTGGCTGAGTGGATTTGTATCTTGGTATAGGGCATCGCAGGTCGACCCAGCATAAAATGGGTACCAGGATGGCTGTCCTTGGGAAGTAGAGACGGCCGGCGTAATGCTGGTCACATTACCTGCTTAGTGCCGAAGGTCTGTCAAAATATGAGTGCCCTTCCCATATACCCTATACACCTAAAGGTGTGAAAAGGTATCAATACTTTACCTTTCAGGGGGCAACAACCACACTCCAGAAAAACAAAGGATAAAACCCTGTGCAATAAAACTTTTTCTGTTGTATCTCGTTGTAACGACTGCTTACAACGACGATATATTGCATCTTTAGTGCTGGACTATCTGTGTCGGCACTTCTGACGATTGCCTTATGCACTTAATGCGGGTGTATGCTATTGACTTTGCTGAGGCTGCATTCTGTCAGTTTGTTTCCACAAGGGACACTGATGAACATTCTGTGTGGTCTTTGCAGGCACTTGAGCCGACTAACCTCAGGGTGGCCGTTTGCAATGAAGTTGGAGTGGCAATTACCTGATTACGTGTATAAATAACTTTTAATAGACCCGCCGAGAAAGAGACTTAGGTCTGAAAAGGTAATATTGCCGAAGACAACGGTGGGTGCGCTGTAGGGAACTATGATTGTGAAATTCCAGTAGATATTTTGGCGAAGCAGTTAATATTTGTGTTTATATCCTTTGTTGTTGTCACCCCGCTGGTGTCTTACCAAGAACTCTAGATAGTTCTAATGGAACGCTAGGAGATGCCGTCCTCAACAAATCTAGCTGATGACGGACACCAAAGCGATAAACACGCATAAATCCCAGTGCAATGGACAAGTTTAACTTCGTGGACACAATATAAATTGTCAAAAAAATGTAGACTGTCGACTTATGAGACAGGTAATCAGTTTTCTTCCTGTGTGTTTTCGTTTAAGTTTTTTCATTTATTTATTTATTTTTTCATTTTACTTTATTCAATAGAACCGGATCTTGCGACATCTAACGTTCTTGACAATATATTCTGTATATAATAACTGATAATTAAGTACTTTTTTTATTACATGAATTGGCTACTTTAAATCATCATCGTCGTCACCATCATCATCATCATCATCATCATCATCATCATCATCATCATCATCATCATCATCATCATCATTATCATTATCATCATCATCACCATCATTATCATCACCATCATCATCAACATCATTATCATTATCATTGTCCTGTTGTGCTGTTATACGTCACACAGGGCTCGCCGTCTGTCTTCCCACCCCATTCTATCCTGTGCAACCTCCTCGGTTTCACGGACGGAGTCCAGTGCAGCATCTTTTGCCTCTCTCATCAACGTTCGCTTGAGGGTTTTTTTCTGTGCGCCCTCCTTCCTCAATCCCTTTACTTCTCATTTTAGTGCCTGTTTGTGATTCTCTATTCGTTTCTTTCTCACGAGCTCCTTTATATAGACTATAAAATAGTGTGTGTTTTTTTGTAACTTTCTCACGCCATTGATGCTCTGAGCATATGGTATTAGACACATTGTGGCTAGTACCGGCACTTTTTTTTCTGGCACAAATCGAAAAGTTGTAACAGACAGACAAACAAGCAAACAAATATAATGGAACTTAATAAAAGCTTATAAAAAATGCCCTGGTTATGCCCCCCCCCCCCCCCCCCCCAAAAAAAAAAAACCATTTGGGATAAAAATACAAACATATTTCAGTGCAGTGCTTCGATGAGAGCAATGGAGGCGTAGTGGCTATACGCTTGCCTACAGGCCTGGTGAGTAGCTGTTCGAATCAGAGCATTGTCTTCTTCTTAACATTCACGGGCCATAAACTCTGGCGGAAAGTGCCAATTGTTGGAAAACTTTTGGACTTTGGTCCTGTTACAGAACTTGATTTAAATGCAGTGACTGTCTTCTGTGCAGGACTCTTGAGTTATAAAAACATCAAATGGCGGAAGAAATGTGGTTTCCAAGAAAGAGGAGGGGGGAAAAAAACTTTGATAGAAAAAGCAACAACTATAGGGGCAGAATTATCGGAGACGTGTTACAAATGATCTGGTGGAGTAGACGTAAACAGCAGCAATATCTGTTGGGAATGTGAAGGTGTGAGGATCGACTTCATTGCACCGGGTTTTATCCCATAGGTCTCAGTCTATCTCCACAGAGCAGGTAGCTTCCTGCTGAGAGCGCCGCAAAGAGCATGTCCTCCGTAGCTGCGGCGGTGATTCTCATGGATCTCCGTTAAAAAAAATTGCACATGTGAACCAAAGGGCGCCGCCGTAAAGCGAACCCACGACATTCAGAGCGCGAAGCAAACAGCTTGACCCCTTCATCACGGAGATCCCCTATTTTGTGAGAATGTTAGGAGAAGCGGCCAACTGGAAAACTGAGTGACAGCTCACACGATCGACTGAAAAAGAACAATGAGAAGACAAGAAGACTAATGCTTCCATGGCTCGCCAACAAAAAATGTGGTAGCGTCGTGGTAAGCCACTCGCCTGGCGGCCCGAAAGCCTTATATTCGAATACGCACTGAGTCGGATATTGTTTTTAAATCGAGTCGAGAGGATCGACTTTATTGCACCGGGTTTTATACCATACGGCTCGGTCTCTCTCTGCAGAACGGCTAACTGCCTGTCGAGAGCGCAGCGCAGACCACAAACTTCGTAGCTCCGGCGACGATCGACAGGGATCTCCGTAAAAATTGCACTTGTTCCCTGAGGTGCGCAGCCGTGAAACGAACCAACGGGCTCCAAAGCGCGAGCCAAACAGTTTGACCACTTCACCACGAAGACCCCGATATTGTTTTTAAAACTTTACTTATGTCCAGTGGCGAGGTGTGCTCAGTTTGCATGTATAAGCGTTAGCAGGTAACAATTACACTGTAGAGGGTATCGCGTGATATTTTCCTACTTTAATAATACTAGCTGGTAAAATAATTTACTGTTCTCTGAAAATCGAAATTGTAAGCGTCGATCAAAGTTGTTACATGCAGCCCTCGCCACTGATCTGGTCCCAGCTAGACCCAGCCTAAAAAGATTACCAGGTAATGTCACTGGAAGTAAAGGTGGTCGGTATTATGTTATTCACATCATCCATCAAATACCGATTTGTATATAAAATAAGTCTGGTTTTATTTGTCCACTTTTTTGTTTCATTATATCTGAACTACATAGAGGGAGGAGGGGCAAGAGCACTGGCCTGATCCGTAAGTCTGGTGATCGTGTAAAATATGAGAAACATGACTACCTCACTTATCGAAATGGTACATGATAGTCATGATTATGATAAAGACACCACAGAAAAAGTGCATCACATCTAATAAATCTACAGTATCTATCAGAGAATCGACGCAGAAATGTTGCTATATCCATAGTACCGAGCCAAAGGGTTGCTATATCCATAGTACCGAGCCAAAGGGTTGCTATATCCATAGAACCGAGCCAAAGGGTTGCTATATCCATAGTACCGAGCCAAAAGGTTAACAAACACTAGGCTCAAAATCCTGCCCATATGTTGTTCCCATGCAGCCACGCACTCGCCTCTAACCCCTGACCCCTGACCTGTAAAGCCAACCTGGCCACTAATTGGACAGCCCGTGGGGAAACCCCTGCCAAAGTATCGTGCCGGGAAAATTCCAACCAGCCATAAATTCAGCCACTTAGCTACAAACGAGGCTGCCATCTCGCAAGAGCGGGGTAAACAATTTCTAGAAATGTAGCTGATTTGTTACCAGGCGATTAATTGTCTGCCCCTGCCTCCAGATGAAACTAATGCCTGGATCTGCGGGGACAGGCCAGCATGACGTATATGCCATCTTGGCAGCTCACAATCATTTTTAGACGTTTTTAAGGTTTTCTGTGATAAGTAAGAGGTGAGGTAACTATTGCGCAGTTTCTTCGCAATATTGGTAATTTTTTTTTTTCGGATTTACTAATCCCTTTGTAAAACATAAGCATCGATGCTTTCGTGTTCTTAGTTTTACGAATCGCCATCAAACACACCTTCAATGCTGCTGTAAGATGTCGAGTTTAATAAGTAGTCCCCCCCCCCCCTTTCCCCCCCCCCCCCCCATCCTCCTCTTTCAAAAATGGTGAAGTGTTCAAACCGTTTGCTTCGCGCTCTGAAGGTCGTGGGTTCTTTTAACGGCTGCGCCACAATTCACGCGTGAAAATTTTTTGCGATCCTTGGTGATCGTCCCATGAGCTACGGAGTTGGTGCTCTGTGTAACGCTCTCGGCAGGCGGCTAACCGTTCTGAGGAGAGAGACCGGGTTGTATGTGATTAAAGTCGAACCTCTCGACGTTAACCTTTATTAACAAACTGCATTCTAAAAATAATGCCCAACATTTATTTTCTCACCGAATATAAAAAAAAAATATATATATAACCTTTAAAACAACTGTTTCAAACGGCTGAATGGTGTTACTGTGATTTGCCTCTTGGGATTCATTGTCGTCTGCTTCTTCTTCGCGTTTACCAGCTGTAAACTTTGGCCGAACGTTTTGGTTGTTCGTCCACTCCTGGGCTTGATCTTGTTTCAGAGCTAGAGTTTTACTACACATCCGTTTTACAGATGTGACTTGTGTATGCATGCTAGATTTCTTCTGCTCTCAGGACGATGTAGTCCATCTTCAAAGGAAACGCCCCTAAATATTCGAATATAACGACATGCTTTTTATGGGGACACTGGGTCTGTCCCCCCCCCCCCGTCCCATATTTATGTACATACACACACGCACACAGACACACACGCGCACACAATGGAGCCCCGAAAGAAGCACGAGGAGAGTTCATATTTGAAAAGTAGTTCTCTTAGTCCTTGATTCAATCTTTTGGGCAGCATGACAATGGTTGAAATATTTGGAGGGAAAAAACGAAAAACCGTCAAGATACACATCAGCAATAGTTTAGAAGACATACAAAAACAAAGATACCCCAAGCAGATAAATACCATAAAAGCGATTCACGTAAATACAGACACTGACAAGGATAAGGAGACGGTCGACCAGCCATGTGGATCAGCTCAACAGTGACTGATGCAGTAAAAACACCAACAAGCTCATACATCAGCCATGACAGCACAGTACTGTGCTATCGTTTAGTTAGGTACAAATGGTAGAAACAGTTATCGTTAGTTACAGCGACACGCGGTCAATTAGTCCCAGTCATCGGGCCAACCTTGGCAGAAACAGATCCCATAAGTTAATGCAGCGTTTCTCAAACTTGTTTCGCCGCGGCACCCTTGTCAACACAAATTTCCTGCACATCTTCCCTTAAAGTGGTTAGAATGCTTAGGGGGAAAAAAAAAGGGGGGGGGGGGACAGTAACAATTTAACGTTCAGTTGCCTCTAATGCGATGAATGAAACTGTGTGGATGATTTTTTTTTTTTTTAATTTCTTTGTGGGAAGATTAGTTAATTCACTCTCAAATCACTTGAAGGTTGCTTTAGGGCACTTTGAGAATGC
>CAJHNH020001347.1:153738-166238 GCA_905116865.2 Candidula unifasciata
AGAAGAAGAAGAAGAAGAAGAAGAAGAAGAAGAAGAAGAAGAAGAAGAAGAAGAAGAAGAAGAAGAAGAAGAAGAAGAAGAAGAAGAGAAGCAAAGCAGAAGGAGAAAGGAGGAGGAGGAGGAGGAGGAGGAGGAGGAGGAGGAGGAGGAGGAGGAGGAGCAGGAGCAGCAGCAGCAGCAGCAGCAGCAGCAGCAGCAGCAGCAGCAGCAGCAGCAGCAGCAGCAGCAGCAGCAGCAGCAGCAGCAGCAGCAGCAGCAGCAGCAGCAGCAGCAGCAGCAGCAGCAAGCAGCAGCAGCAGCAGCAGCAGCAGCAGCAGCAGCAGCAGCAGCAGCAGGCAGAAGAAGAAGAAGAAGAAGAAGAAGAAGAAGAAGAAGAAGAAGAAGAAGAAGAAGAAGAAGAAGAAGAAGAAGAAGAAGAAGAAGAAGAGAAGAAGAAGAAGAGAAGAAGAAGAAGAAGAAGAAGAAGAAGAAGAAGAAGAAGAAGAAGAAGAAGAAGAAGAAGAAAGAAGAAGAAGAAGAAGAAGAAGAAGAAGAAGAATAAGAAGAAGAAGAAGAAGAAGAAGAAGAAGAAGAAGAAGAAGAAGAAGAAGAAGAAGAAGAAGGAGAAGAAGAAGAAGAAGAAGAAGAAGAAGAAGAAGAAGAAGAAGAAGAAGAAGAAGAAGAAGAAGAAGAAGAAAGAAGAAGAAGAAGAAGAAGAAGAAGAAAGAAGAAGAAGAAGAAGAAGAAGAAGAAGAAAAGAAGAAGAAGAAGAAGAAGAAGAAGAAGAAGAAGAAGAAGAAGAAGAAAGAAGAAGAAGAAGAAGAAGAAGAAGAAGAAGAAGAGAAGAAGAAGAAGAAGAAGAAGAAGAAGAAGAAGAAGAAGAAGAAAGAAGAGAAGAAGAAGAAGAAGAAGAAAAGAAGAAGAAGAAGAAGAAGAAGAAGAAGAAGAAGAAGAAGAAGAAGAAAGAAGAAGAAGAAGAAGAAAGAAAGAAGAAGAAGAAGAAGAAGAAGAAGAAGAAGAAGAAGAAGAAGAAGAAGAAGAAGAAGAAGAAGAAGAAGAAGAAGAAGAAGAAGAAGAAGAAGAAGAAGAAAAGAAGAAGAAGAAGAAGAAGAAGAAGAAGAAGAAGAAGAAAAGAAGAAGAAGAAGAAGAAGAAGAAGAAGAAGAAGAGAAGAAGAAGAAGAAGAAGAAGAAGAAGAAGAAGAAGAAGAAGAAGAAGAAGAAGAAGAAGAAGAAGAAGAAGAAGAAAGAAGAAGAAGAAGAAGAAGAAGAAGAAAGAAGAAGAAGAAGAAGAAGAAGAAGAAGAAGAAGAAGAAAGAAGAAGAAGAAGAAGAAGAAGAAGAAGAAGAAGAAGAAGAAGAAGAAGAAGAAGAAGAAGAAGAAGAAGAAGAAGAAGAAGAAGAAGAAGAAGAAGAAGAAGAAGAAGAAGAAGAAGAAGAAGAAGAAGAAGAAGAAGAAGAAGAAGAAGAAGAAGAAGAAGAAGAATAAGAAGAAGAAGAAAGAAGAAGAAGAGAAGAAGAAGAAGAAAGAAGAAGAAGAAGAAAGAAGAAAGAAGAAGAAGAAGAAGAAGAAGAAGAAGAAGAAGAGAAGAAGAAGAAGAACGAAGAAGAAGAAGAAGAAGAAGAAGAAGAAGAAGAAGAAGAAGAAGAAGAAGAAGAAAAGAAGAAGAAGAAGAAGGAAGAAGAAGAAGAAGAAGAAGAAGAAGAAGAAGAAGAAGAAGAAGAAGAAGAAGAAGAAGAAGAAGAAGGAAGAAGAAGAAGAAGAAGAAGAAGAAGAAGAAGAAGAAGAAGAAGGAAGAAGAAGAAGAAGAAGAAGAAGAAGAAGAAGAAGAAGAAGAAGAAGAAGAAGGAAGAAGAAGAAGAAGAAGAAGAAGAAGAAGAAGAAGAAGAAGAAGAAGAAGAAGAAGAAGAAGAAGAAGAAGAAGAAGAAGAAGAAGAAGAAGAAGAAGAAGAAGAAGAAGAAGAAGAAGAAGAAGAAGAAGAAGAAGAAGAAGAAGAAGAAGAAGAAGAAGAAGAAGAAGAAGAAGAAGAAGAAGAAGAAGAAGAAGAAGAAGAAGAAGAAGAAGAAGAAGAAGAAGAAGAAGAAGAAGAAGAAGAAGAAGAAGAAGAAGTTTAGTCTTGATACGATCAGCTGTTAACATTCCCGCCCATACCAGTCAACAAGACATTCACAGACAATCGCTAACGCTCCGCCACCTACACACTCCTGATTCATCATGGCCACTTTCCATCTCGCATTTCAAAACATTTTTTTCCCCGTTGCGTTGTCTAAATTATTTATCGTTTCTGTCTAATTTACGGAGTGTACTTTCCTGTGTTCTTACATCTTCACTGAATAACTTATCGCTAACGCTCCGCCACCTACACACTCCTGATTCATCATGGCCACTTTCCATCTCGCATTTCAAAACATTTTTTTCCCCGTTGCGTTGTCTAAATTATTTATCGTTTCTGTCTAATTTACGGAGTGTACTTTCCTGTGTTCTTACATCTTCACTGAATAACTTATCCAGGTAAGTAATTTAGCAGACGTAAATACATTGTGTTATCGAACCTGGAGAGTCGGGAAACCAGTTTTTACATTTTTTATTTGTTTCGTCAAACTAACTTCATTTTTTTAATGCGGCAATGATTTGTTTCGCAAAAAAATTCCCGTCCTGAAAAATTAATCTGCACCGGAAATTTCACTGTTGCTTTGGAGAAGTTGAGGGTGTCATACAATGGTGAAGGAAGCGGAGAACAAGCCGACATCAAAGACGGCGTGTTTATAAATTATGCTGCATTGTTTGGTACAAATGTAGTAACAATAGAGGCAAAATTAATGGTTTAATTATTTAGAAGATGTTCGTTGGCACGAGCACTGGCATATCTCGTTGATAAGACACGTTCTGTATGAAATCAAAGGCGCCGGAACGCTCAGATTACTCGATCGCCCTCACAATAAAGTGAGGGGTGGGGGTGGGGGGGGGGCGGGGAATGGTCCTGGCTGCCTCCATCAAAAAAACAAAGTTTTAAAAAAAGTAATGAGATCCCCATGAATTCTTTGTGTTGACGCCTATGTATCTAATGCAGGTGCTCTTTACCAGCTGCTTATAGATCATGTGTTTTGTTCTCCCCATGCCTCCTTTTCCCATACATTTTTTTCAGTCTGTTACGACCTACGTCAGCGTGCTCTCAAGTGGCCAAAGAATGTGAATTCTCATGCGGTTAATAAGCTCTCTCTGAATTATTACGTATTGTTTTCTTTTTAAATTTGCTCATAACATTTATTTGCATCATTCTATGGTATGTTTTTATATATATATGTGTGTATGTATTTTAAGTAAGCTCTAATGATTACAAGAGGGGGAGAGGGGGGGGAGGAGGGGCTTATGCAGAAATATAAAACTGCATATACAAGCAAGAGAAATAGGAGAAGACCGTGAGGCAGACTAAGAAGACTATGGAGAGATAAAATACCGGTACAGTTAGAAACACTTGGAGTCATAAAAAGGAATCAAAGAAGACCCGTCACGGAGATTAACGGAAGAGGAGATGTCTACAGGAAAAAGAAATGATAACAACTTCCAATGGCTCAGAATGCTGCAGCAGTTAACGAACAAGAAGACAAAGATCACGATTAACAAAACATTGCTACATATAATATGAATACAATAATATGAGACAGGTATTAACATATAGAAAGGTAAACTATACATAACAACTGCGAGTGTGTGATACTGATTTATATTTAGCAGTGGGATAAAGGAGAATAAGAAAACAGGTAAGTGGCTGTCAGTAAACAGGCTACATGACAACTTGTGGCCAAAGATGTGATACACAGATATAAAACGGAATGGCTACATTCACAGATTCTTTTCATGAATGGGCAACGTCATAAAGAACAAAAATCTCAGGGCACAACAGAAAAATCTGCAGGCAGGAAAGTTGTTTGTAAAATGTTTAGAGTCATTGAGCAGCAAATATGTATTACTTTAAACGCTTCAGTCTCAGGGGAATATACGCTGTGCTATCAGTGCCAGACACAGATAATCCTAGAAATACAAACGCAAAATTACTTGTCAGATGAGGTGTGTAAGAAATGCAGCGGGAAAACAAGAAAAGGCAGAGTCACCAATGAAGAACTTACAGTACTAATGAATGAATTAACAGAACATCAAAGGATCAAATCGTTTGGTCATTTCATCAGAGTGAGCAAAATCAGTCAGCAGCCAAGGATCAGTATTACATGAGATCAGTAGGCTACAAGCAAAGAGACCGACCAAGAAAGACATTGCCATAACACAAACTACGCAGCCAGCTCCTTCTTGTCTTCCTTCATGTTCACCGGCTGTCAACTTCAGCACATAATTATGGTTGTTTGTCCACTTCTGGACTTTGATCTTGTTACAGAACTTGAGTTTTTGCGTGCACATCTCTTTTACATCTCTGGCTTTTATGTATGCAGACTGTTGTTGTCTCACCTCTCAGCAAATGTACACGCACATAGAAAGCTGACTGACTCGGTCGGTCGTTGCTCTTCTACCTTGCGGTGTAGAAATTTGCCAAAGAGATCGCCAGACTTCTCTATCAGTAGTTTTCTTTCCGGCTGTTCCATTCTAGTCCTCTGTCAGTCAGGGACTGTTGAATGTTGTCTCCCAGCAGACGATTGAGTGTCCTGCGTGGTCTGGTTCCCTGGTTTGTGACCTCCTATGCCTGCCCAGCAGACCATGAGTCGTCCTGGTGGTCTGGTTGCCTGATGTTTGTCCTCCCACGCCTACACAGGCAACACTCCCTAATTAGTCGCCTCCTACGACAGAGGGTCTTTTTCTGTTTCTTCAGCTACGGGGCCCTAGAACATAAACTGGGGAGGGGGGGGGGAGGGGAGGTAGTGGTAAAAGGGTTCAATAGATATTGTAAGGGTGGGGTAAAACAATAGATCCACTGTCCCTCCCCCAAACGTGTCGTACTAGGCGACTAATTACGGATGTTTCCTTCGAAGTCGAAGTGCATCTGCCTGAGAGGTGAAGAACCAATAGTCTGCATACGAATATGCATGAACTGCAAAATGTATGTGCTGAGGTTCCTCGGACCCACTTCCACTCACCCATAATATTTTCTTCGTATGCCGCCCCCCCCCCTCCCCCACCCTCACACCTCCCCTGTTATCATTATCTAGTAACTTTATTAACGATAATGCACTAAACCCAAATAATTAAGTCAGTTAAACCAGTGTTAGAGAAAACATCTGTGGCAATCAATATCGTAGATACTGATCTACTCAACGTCTGTAGCCAGATCCGGCCTACAACTCTCTGAAGATCCCTCGGTTTTAATCTCAGACTTAGAATTCCCAGCATGCAACTTGACATTCACCGGCTTGTACAAATCAGCTTACACAAGCTTGGGCTAGGCGATTGGAGCTCAACGTTCCCATACAGATCGACCGACCACCACTCGCTGATGCTTCTCCGCTTCTTATGCAACAGTTGGATACTGCTGTTTTTGTTGCCTTTCGGCACTAAAGTGTGTAAGCTGCTGTTCTACAGTTAGTTACAGTCCGTTTCAGAAGCTGCGCCCAACTTTAAAACCCTGTAACTCAGTATCCGTCCCGTTTAAGTTGTTGAAATTTGGCGTTCAAACTGGTAATAATCATGTCCTTTAAAAAGACATTTTTGGTAACGAAACAGATGACTAGTTTTAATGTTACTGTGGTATATGGAGACAAAAGGAAACAAACACCGATACAAAGTAAACAGTGAGCTTGCTTACCGGTTAACTGAGTAAAGGGAACTTTTCAAAACATTCAACTACACGTATATTATAAGTAGGGCTGTACCGAATAGTGATTTTCACTATTCGGCCGAATACCAATAGCTGGACCAACTATTCGGCCGAATACGAATAGTGAATCATCATCATCGGGTGCTTTGCCGACTGGCATGGGCGATTACGCAGCTTGTATCAGTTCGTGTGCTGACACACCTCCATACCATGCAACAAGACTGTCAAGAATTTTCGCTCGTTGTCTTCCTCTATCCCTCCTTTCACATATCTTTCCAGTGGTCACCACATGTTCCATTTTCCCTCAAATTATAACATGGGCCGAAAAATGATGACTGTCTCCTTCTGATGTCAGTGGTCTTGGTTGCTTTTTTTTTTTTTTTTTTTTTGCTGTCCAAGGTATTCTAAGCATTGTTCTGTAAAACCACATCTCTGAGGCCTCAAGAAATTGTTTGGCCTGCCTACGGATTGTCCAGGACTTACAGCCATATGTTAAAACTGGATTTATGTAGCAAGCAAGACTTTCTTCTCATAACATGGCCGAAAAAAAATGGCTGTCCCCTTCTGATGTTTCTGATTAGTTGTCTTCGAGCTCCCGCAACTTTCAAAACCTCTTGGTTGCACTTTTGGGCTGTCCAAAGTATTTTAAGCATTGTTCTGTTAAACCACATCTCTGAGGCCACAAGAAATAGTTTGGCCTGCCTAACGCATTGCCATTAAATATAAGTGCTTACTTGACGAGGCTAACAGTTACTATCGTACAGACCACATTTTCCCACTTCAAAATTTCAGCCAAAATGTAATTATAACCCTACTTATTTGCTGCAACTTAACGAATACAGATGGAGGATCGGTCGCATCTCGAGATAAATACAAAGAAGATTTTTTGCACTCTGCGGTTGGCATTTTATGCAATATGATACACTTTGAGTGTTAAACAAGCGGGTAAAAAACTCTTTTCGACAATGGCGTGAAAGGCAATTTAAATTTTAACTTTTAAGTATCTTCATGCCTTCTTTAATAACGTCACAGTTTATAGCCGACTTCTCTTGATTTTCGCCGCGGCACCCCTGTCATACTAACCCAGTTTGAGAACTCCCTGCTGTAATGCCTCGGTCAAGTCAGCAGATAAAGACCTTGCCAGCTGCTGTACCACGCAACCAGGTCGCAGTTTTCCCCGCTATGATAGACTTAGGCAACAGCAACTATTGTGTTAATGAGAGAGTTATTTCAGTCCATCGCAGTGTTTGCAGAAACGGGTGTAAGATAACCACTATTCGTATTCGGTCGGACCGCAGGTATTGGGCCGAAAACCGAATAGTTATTAGGTCCACTATTCGGCCCCGAAGCGAATACGAAGCGAATATTCACGAGCATATGGGAAATTTACGGCCACTTGCAAACATTCGTGTTGATTCGCAGTTTTCCAAATATTTGTCAAAGTGTGAGGACACGACTTTTAAAACCCACCATAGTACTATATAGGCAATAATTCTCAAGGTATGAAAATGTATAATAAAACACACACATCTTTGTTTCTCCACAAACTGCTGCTTTTTATTGTCACAATGGTATTCTTCTTTGCAACATCAAACTTTACATTAGATGAGTGCTTATACACTTGCCAACATTCAATGTTTGTTATCCATTCGTACACTGACAACTTTAGCAACGCATATTCGCGCACACACATATGCACACCATTAATGTATGATATCTGTCAACAAGAAAACATTTGGGGTGGGGGGAGGGGTATTATTTTGTTGTATCAGTGTTTGTGTGCGTGTCCCCCCCCCCCCACCCAATTCACCTTTCTTGTCATCTTTCTCTCATTCTCTCTCCCTCTCTCTCTCATTATCTCTCCTCTCTCTCTCTCTCTCTCTCTCTCTCTCTCTCTCTCTCTCTCTCATATTCTCACTCCTCTCTTTCTCCTCTCTCTACTCTCTCTCTCTTTCCACTCTCTCTCTCTCCTCTCTCTCCCCCTCTCTTCTCTCTCTCCTCGCTCTCTCCTCTCTCTCTACTCTCTCTCTCCTCTCTCTTTCTACTCTCTCTCCCCTCTCTCTCTCCTTTCTCTCTCTTCTCTCTCGCTCTCTCTCTACTCTCTCTCTCCCCCTCTCTATATCCTCTCTCTCCTCTCTCTCTACTCTCTCCCCTCTCTCTCCCCTCTCTCTCCCTTCTCTCTCTCCCCTCTCTCTCCCCTCTCTCTCTCTCCTCTCTCTCTCTCTCGCTCGCTCTCCCCCCTCTCTCTCCTCTCTCACTCCTCTCTCTCAACCCTAATACAAATACAATCACACACTCACACACAAAATCACGTTAGAGTTGGCCAAACATGTAGTCACTCAATCTGGCTTGTGGGAACAATCTACCCAGTTTTGAGATGTCTAAAGTGTCAAAACAAGAGCCACGTTCATATCTAAAGATGTAATCAATGTGCGGGACACACACTGCCGTTACTGCATGCCTATGTTCAACAACTTACACCGAGTGGTTACTACATGCCTATGTTCAACAACTTACACCAAGTGGTTACTACATGCCTATGTTCAACAACTTACACTGAGCGGTTACTACATGACTATGTTCAACAACTTACACCGAGCGGTCACTACATGACTATGTTCAACAACTTACACCGAGTGGTTACTACATGACTATGTTCAACAACTTACACTGAGCGGTTACTACATGCCTATGTTCAACAACTTACACCGAGCGGTTACTACATGCCTATGTTCAACAACTTACACCCAGCGTTTACTATATGACTATGTTCAACAACTTACACCGAGCGGTTACTACATGACTATGTTCAACAACTTACACCGAGCTGTTACTACATGACTATGTTCAACAACTTACACCCAGCGTTTACTATATGACTATGTTCAACAACTTACACCGAGCGGTTACTACATGACTATGTTCAACAACTTACACCGAGCGGTTACTACATGACTATGTTCAACAACTTACACCCAGCGGTTACATAGTTACAGATTGGTAAAATTGGCCACCACTTCTGGAACTGACTGCATTTTGTTGCCATACGTGGCTAAGGTGTTGCGAACACGCTTCGTAATTGCGAAGTCCTGAGATCGATCCCAGCTGTGCTGTTGCCGTTCTTTGCACGCCCACCTGCGGCCTGTAGTTTAAAAAAAAAATATTCTGTTGTGTTAAATCAGTGGTAGTGTGTGGCGTCACGGCAACACACAGGTGACCCCTATGGCTCTCGGGGAAACCCTCATATTGATATGGAACTTAGCACAGGCTGATACATTTTTTTTAGACCAGTTGATACTCATAAGGGGTAAGGTCCCAGGGCCTGTACTATAGACGTGTGTGAGTAGACAGACAGGGCACAGACACAACACAGCCAGACTACAAGAAGCATCCACCCTGATGTGTGAGTAGACAGACAGGACATAGGCACAACACAGCCAGACTACAAGAAGCATCCACCCTGATGTGTGAGTAGACAGACAGGATACAGGCACAACACAGACAGACTACAAGAAGCATCCACCCTGATGTGTGAGTAGACAGACAGGACACAGGCACAACACAGCCAGACAACAAGAAGCATCCACTCTGATGTGTGAGTAGACAGACAGGGACACAGACACAACACAGCCAGACAACAAGAAGCATCCACCCTGACGTGTGTGTAGACAGACAAGGACACAGACACAACACAGCCAGACTACAAGAAGCATCCACCCTGATGTGTGAGTAGACAGACAGGGCACAGACACAACACAGACATACTACAAGAAGCATCCACCCTGACGTGTGTGTAGACAGACAGGGCACAGACACAACACAGACAGACTACAAGAAGCATCCACCCTGATGTATGAGTAGACAGTCAGGGCACAGACACAACACAGACATACTACAAGAAGCATCCACCCTGATGTGTGAGTAGACAGACATGACACAGACACAACACAGACAGACTACAAGAAGCATCTACCCCGATCAAGTCGCCTACATATGCACCATCAGCGCTATTTGACATGGCGGCTGTCAAGAATGTGACTCAGGAGACGGTGTGTAGCGGTCCTTGTTGTTGCAGGAATGTCCCTGGGACAATACTGTGTTTGTTTGTAGCTACCCCAGTTATTGCAGTTGGGCCCAAAATGTGTGGTAGAGTACAGACTAGGCCGCTACCAGAGGTAAAGTCAAGGGTTTGAGTGGTGAAAAGGAACCTTCTGTCGGCTTTCGTTGAGGAAAGTTATGATGTAAGTCTCCAAAAGAGAAACAGAAATAATAAAGAAGATACCTATTGTCACACCCTAACTTTTCAAGTCTCAGGCTTGTAAAGGCTATGACACAAGCTTTCATGTGGATAGAATCACAGGACTATTTCCGGGCGTGTGTGCTGAGTGATTCTTTGAGCATGATCCGGCGGGTCGAAGCAGACTCCTTACGCAAACAATGGATTTAGTCATTGCAAAACTCTTCTGTGCACACAATTACCTTCATTTTAAAACCCAGAAAATGCAGGTGTTGTTGGCAAAGAAATAGCTGATAGACTGACCGGCTATGCCTTAGCGGCAGATGTCCAGCCTATGGATCGTGCTTACATTGTTACTGCCCTTAGGACGATTCAGGGATTTTGGGACCAGAATACCTACATCAGTGCTAAGAATACGAGAACTGGAAGTAAATATCAGCACATACAAGCATGAGAGAGACACCGAACGTACACGAAGTCTTGTTAACCAGCAAAGAAATGGCACTATTAATCGCCGGACGCTGACATATATGCCGAAGAAGAACGTTGAAAACAGACTTTCCCACGACTGTCCTATTTGCAGTCGAGCGTCTAACCACTACACCACGTCAACCATATTGTCTTATGTAGCGTAATAGTTAAACTTGTTTATTTTTATTTTTTATTTTATCAACCAAAATAAGTTTAACTCTCAGCCTGTCTAGACCCCGTGAATTGAAAGTCAAACAATCATACTAGTACTTGTAACCAGGGCTTGAAAACAAAACAACAGCAGAACATCTAGGAGAAAGGCAAGGGTAAGAGCAAGAAAGGAGTGGATCAATGATGTAGCTGACAGCTGCGAAAAGGTGAACGAAATTCATCAACCAGGACACCCGAGAAGAGTAAGAAAAATACAGAAAGCCACGACACTGGACTTCAATCTGGTATCGATGAGGTGACAATGGACTACAACCTGGTATCGATAAAGTGACACTAGACTATAACCTGGTATCGATGAGGTGACACTGGACTATAACCTGGTATCGATGAGGTGACACTGGACTATAACCTGGTATCGATGAGGTGACACTGGACTACAACCTGGTATCGATAAAGTGACACTGGACTATAACCTGGTATCGATGAGGTGACAATGGACTACAACCTGGTATCGATAAAGTGACACTGGACTACAACCTGGTATCTATGAGGTAACAATGGACTACAACCTGGTATCGATAAAGTGACACTGGACTATAACCTGGTATCGATGAGGTAACAATGGACTACAACCTGGTATCGATAAAGTGACACTGGACTACAACCTGGTATCGATGAGGTAACAATGGACTACAACCTGGTATCGATGAGATGACAATGGACTACAACCTGGTATCGATGACGTGACACTGGACTACAACCTGGTATCGATGAGGTGACACTGGACTACAACCTGGTATCGATGAGATGACAATGGACTACAACCTGGTATCGATGACGTGACACTGGACTACAACCTGGTATCGATGAGATGACACTGGGCTACAACCTGGTATCAATGAGATGACAATGGACTACAACCTGGTATCGACTAGATGAAACTGGGCTACAACCTGGTGTCAATAAGGTGACACTGGGCTACAACCTGGTATCGATGAGGTGACAATGGACTACAACCTGGTATCGATGAGGTGAAACTGGACTACAACCTGGTATCGATGAGGTGAAACTGGACTACAACCTGGTATCAATGAGATGACACTGGGCCACAACCTGGTATCAATGAGATGACACTGGGCTACAACCTGGTATTAATTAGGTGACATTGGACTACAACCTAGTATCAAAAGATGACACAGAGCTACAACCTGGTATTAATTAGGTGACATTGGACTACAACTTGGTATCAATGATAGGACACTGGACTAGAACCTGGTATTACTGAGGTGATTATGGGCTACAACCTGGTATCAATGAAAGGACACTGGACTACAACCTGGTATTAATGAGATGACACTGAACTACAACTTGGTATCAATGAGATGACACTGAACTAAAGCCTGGTATCAATGAGAGGACACTGGGCTACAACCTGGTATCAATGAGGTGACAATGGGCTACAAACTGGTGTCACTGAGATGACACTGAACTACAACTTGGTATCAATGAGGTGACATTAGACTACAACCTGGTATCAGTGAGATGACAATGGGCCACAACCTAGTATCAATGAGATGACACTGAGCTACAGCCGAGTATTAATTAGGTGAAATTGGACTACAATATGGTATCAATAAGAGGACACTGGGCTACAACCTGGTATCAATGAGAAAGCACTAGGATACCACCTAGTATCAATGAGATGACACTTGGCTACAACATGGTATCAATGAGATGACACTGGGCTACAACCTGGTATCAATGAGATTACAATGAGCTACAACTTGGTATCAATGAGATGACACTAGGCTACAACCTGGTATCAATGAGATGACACTTGGCTACAACATGGTATCAATGAGATGACACTGGGCTACAACCT
>CAJHNH020001347.1:171238-241238 GCA_905116865.2 Candidula unifasciata
AAGTTGGGTTGTAGTAACCGATTTCATAGCACTCAGGACATTTCCGTGTTTATGGTCGGCTTATAAGAAAGTACCGTTTTTTGTTTGATTGCGTGTTTTTTTCCATTCGGGTTTGAATGTCGTGGGTTGAAATCCAAAAGGAGACAAACTTTTCATTTTTTGAACGTCCTTGGCTGCCAGGTCCATTCCGCCTTAAATGGGTACCAGGTAAAGTCCTGGGAAGTAAAGGTGGCCGGTGTGATGACCACATCCCTCATCAAGTGCCGACTGGTCTATAAAATACTAGCTGTGCCCTGCCACGCTTTGCTGTGGCCCCTAATGGTGAAATGGAAAAGAAAAAAGTAGCTCTCAGCTAACAGTGTCTGTCATAACCCTCACACCCCTTCCCTCTCCCCTCCACCCAGTCATGTCTCTCTCTCCGAAGGATTGAAAAATCATCCCTGGCGAAAGTATAAAAAATAGAAATAGTTAAGAAATGCGAACTTGAAAATATTGTTTTAAGCTCTCTCAGCCAAACCCATCCTCCCCCCCCACCCTTCCCCAAATAATATTTCCCTCTACGAAGGAAAAAAAATCATCACTTTGTGAAATTATTAAAATAGAAATAGTTAAGAAATGATAACTTAAAAATTATGTTTTAAGGTCGCTCAGTTAACAGTGTCTGCTATCAACCCCCCCCCCCCCCCCCCCCCCCCCCCCCCCCTAATCATTTCATCCTCGCCGAAGGATAGGAAAGTCATCATCTCACGAAATATTGTAACTAAATTGAGCTGTGCATCCGTGTCCACCCAGAAAAAAAATGGATAGCATTAATGTGTACTGAGAAGTAAATGTGGCCAGTGGAACAGCTACCACATCACCCATTCAGTACCATTACTACTGCTACCACTACCACCACCACCTTCAGAACAAAAACAAAAAACAGTCACTACTGTCTGTGCAGGTCGGTGCAGCCAGAGGAGTTAGCGCCGCATGTTGTCGCCACGGACTGTTTAGCGTAATTGGGCTCCCCCCCCCCCCCCCCCCCCCCCAAAAAAAAAAAAAAAACTCTATCACCTAACAAGTGAAGGAACCCACAGTAATAGTCCGTTCTATACTCACAAATAGCGGAAATAAAAAACCCCACTCGCCATCTCCCCTCTCTGAAGGGACGAATGTTAAAGGACCTTGGCATCCGTGTCCACACAAAGTAAACTGGAGCGTTAGCCTTCTTATTTAACAGTTTCAGTCATCAACGAATAGTTATGATCGAGTGAAGCGTCGGGGGAAGGCTAATTGAGACCGTACTGAAATCGGATATGTCTTTGGACGTAAGGCGCAGATGTCGCAACTTAGCTGTAAACCACTACAACACGTGCCAATCGGGGGAAAAAGAAAAATTAGCACCCAGCGGGTAATCGAACACCCGTTATTCACGTAAAGGGCGAAATACTTACAACTCTACTACCAAAGAATGAAGACTTTAGGTCAGATATCGCAGCCTAGCTGTAAACCACAACACAACGTGCCAACCGCCCTCTCAAGGGCGAACGAATATTACCCGTGACATGAACATTGAGCATCACGTCGCCTCTATCGCAGGCTAGCTGTAAACCCTAAAATCAAACGAGGAAAAAGCGTAGATACTGCAGCCTAGCTATAAACCACAACAAAATGTGGCAGCCACCAAGTTAGGGGCCCCCCAAAAAAAATTATATCACCCAGCTAAAAATCGAACCCCTATCACCCGAGTAGAAAAAGCGAAATCCTTACACCTAACTACGCTACCAAACACTCAAGCATTTAGTAGAAATGAAAGTATATGATAATAATGTGAAGGTCGGTGTTGCAGTCAAAGGTGGCCAATTGATTAAAAATAAATCAGGGCGGGCAACGAAACAAACAATGATTTGACTGTTGCTGTAGCTACGTCGTTCGTGGTTTGTGCGATTTTATGACAAGAAAATTACGCTTTGTGTCAGAGGCAACGTTGTGTGGAAAATTTGAAAGTAATCGGTTCAGTAGTTTCCGAGTTAAGAGCTAACGACATCAGAAAATTAACATTTTTATGAATATAGATAGGTCTGGTCCTATTTGTTCATTGGGCCTGAAGGCGTGAAAAAGGGTCCCTTACTTTACTTTTTCTCTTTGCAATTCAGTACATTATTATTATTGCCATTCTTACGCACTTAAACAAGGTTCGATGTGTGTGAAGTATACATCTATCTTAGCATTTCACAGGTGCACATATACATTCACATACACATACACACACACACACACACTTGCACATTCACACACGCGTGTAAACACATATGCGCGTTCACACACACACACACACACACACATACTCAAGCACAGCATCTTTCCGCTTCTCTTTAACAATGTTCCCTTTGGCACGACCATAATACACACACACACACACACACACACACACACAAACACACAGGCACGCACACACACACACACGCAAATACACATATAATGTACAAGCACACATTCGCAAACGCCGTAAGCGCAAGAATCCTGGAGCTGAAGCACTTTAAGCTCCACCCACCTCCACTTTCCCACCCACCCACCCATTTCGTGTTAATTAATAAATGTTATGCCATTTAGCACACATAACTGCAACCAAACACATACAAACATCGCGCACACCACATTACCTCGCAAACACATACACACATCGCGCGCACCACATTTCGTCGCAAACACATACAAACATCGCGCGCATAACATTTCCTCGCAAACACACACAAACATCGTGCGCACCACATTTCCTCGCAAACACACACAAACATCGCGAGCACCACATTTCCTCGCAAACACCACACAAACATCGCGCTCACCACATTACCTCGCAAACACACACAAACATCGCGAGCACCACATTACCTCGCAAACACACACGAACATCGCGCGCACCACATTTCCTTGCAATCACACACAAACATCGCGCGCACCACATTTCCTCGCAAACACACACAAACATCGCACTCACCACATTACCTCGCAAACACACACAAACATCGCGCGCACCACATTTCCTCGCAAACACACACAAACATCGCGAGCACCACATTACCTCACAAACATACACAAACATCGCGTGGCGCGGTGATTTATGTCACAGGCGTGAGGGGAAGTTAAGTCCAACATGAGATATAAGGAGATACTCCGTACGTCACTCGGGCGCCAGTCCTTTACTATCCTGGTTGTACGGAACCTCACGCAAGACCCCTACAGCACGTCCTCGTCGTGCGCCACGGATAATCTCCTCGCAGAGCATTAACAGAGCTGTCCAGGGGATCTCGGAGTTCGGCGGCCCCAGAGGTGATGTGTCCTTGGGGCTCTCATCAGCCCGCCCCCCAAACGCTTGGGTGAAAAAATGTTATCAAAACTCATTAGGAACATGAGTAGGTTTGCCAAACGTACAGCCCCCAAAATTACAAACCTTGGTTAACAAGACTGCGGGATAAAGAGAAAATTGTTCACTGCGCATCCTCTGTTAACCCTCAGTGTCATCGTCACCGCGCTGAGGTACACCACAACAGCAACCATCCATAGGCTGGCCATCCTTGTACATCCTCGGTTAACCCTCAGTGTCGTCGTCACCGCGCTAAGGTACACACAACAGCAAACCATCCATAGGCTGGCCATTCAATGTACATCCTCGGTTAACCCTCAGTGTCGTCGTCACCGTGCTGAGGTACACCACAACAGCAACCATCCATCGGATGGCTAAGCCTAAATGTCCGACAAAACTAGATCATACGGATCAAAATCTGACCATCAAAATTTGTATTGAACTGAAAAAGATCGAAGGTCCACACCCAAAGACCCCGCTCGCCCGAGTGTTGGGACAAAACTGATAACGATATGCCTGATGCAGGATGTAAAATTCTGTCGGGCTAACGGCTCGTCAAAGAAATCTAACGTGCGAAGAAAAAAGAATGTACCTATCTGTGTGGTCACAAAAGTCCAAAACCCACGGGCTGCTCCCCGCTGACTTCCAGAGGGCGCAGCCCCTGTCGAGCGGGAGGCCTGATACGGTTGTGAGGTTAAGCAGGCATGTGCAGGACGTGACGATTCCTTGGGTGAGCCCAGAACCAGAGCGCCATGTGCCGGCTCTGCATGCATGGAAGCCTCCTTGGATGGCGGGGAATGCCCATGATCTGCCCCTGCCTTCCCTTGAGGGCTAACTGTTCCACAGGGGGCTGCCCCAAAGGGGTACTCCGGGGGCAATACCTGCGGCGAAGGAGACAAAGTGGACACCACACAAATCAGGCAAAGTCTCGACCCACACAAAACAATAGCCACAGTCACCCTAGAAATAGGCCTGACGTCTTCCTTCGAAGTCGGAGTACAGCTGCCCATGAGGCAGGGAAATGAAAAACGGTTGTACACGCAAAAATCAGGTCCAGGTGAAAGCCAAAAGTCCAAGCGGACGATTAACCGGGACCTTCCACTGGAATTCACAGCCGGTGATCGAAAAAAAAACAAAAAAACATCGCGAGCACCACATATTTTCGCAAACACACACAAACACTCTTTCCTAGTTTATAATGTAAAAATTATTTTTATTATGCTTATTATTAGTATTAGTGTTATTATTTTAGTTATGTTGTTCATTCTATTATAATACTCCATAATTTCCCCGTTTCGGTTCAAATACCACAGATAGGGTGAAGGCAGGGGGAGGGGGGACAGACCCTTACACCTAACAAGCATGTCCTAAAAGCGACTACAGGTATTGGTCAATTCAGATGTATCGTATCGAAGGGTGCAGATTTCTCAGCTTAACTGTAGACCACAACACAGCGAGCCTAACCTCTTTTATACTGACGATGACGAACACTTTTCGCGAACCGTCTGGCTGTTTTTTCTTTCGTTTCTGTCGAGCTAACAGTTCATATTTTTTGTTCAAAGGGGTACAAAAATGGAGACCCAATTCATGTATTCAATATTCATTGTGCCCAACCTGCTTAGGCGTCAAGCCGTTTTTGCTTTCATCCGATCTTTCAAAGGGTGACATGGGGGAAAGGTACTTATTTTCTCTGTCGTTTGTGAACGTTCGGGTGATTGTGTCTGAAGGCAGGTAAGCAGAAATTACTTCCAACTGACAGACGTGACTGACGTGTCTGCTAGCAGACGAGCAATTTTCTGGCAGACGTTATCATACAGGTCCCGGATTCCGCCAAGGTTTTATCTCTTTCGTTTTCCCTTCTCAGATAAATCTTTCTACAGAACGGTCTTTTCTAGGACTCTCGACGGTAGCAGACGTTCTCAGTCCACGTTCCAAACATTAGTACAACGGTGTTCACACCAGTGTTGCCACTTCGGATGTTTTACATCCAGATTTAGATGTTTTCCCTTGCATTTAGATAAACACAATACACTTTCTGTTACTTGATAAATTGCATTTAGATGGCGTTTTTGATATTTAGATGGTAAATGTTTTTCTAGAAGTTTTTCGTTTGGAGTGAATTTATCAAATTTAACCTAAGAAAAAGGATGAAATTTGACCTCTAAAATGCTATCTTGACAATAAAATTCGGCCTGATAAGAGTAGAAAAAGTCTGTTCCACTTATCCTGATTGGGTATTAAAGAAAAGAAACTGAAACAGCTAACAAATACTAGAGTCATTTTGGATCAGAAGCTTTAACTTTATCATTCAAGCTAAGTTTATCCTGCGGATCTTGTAAGGCAGACTTCAGTAAAGAAGAGGACATGATTCTATAGGGAAAGTCATATCAATTGCTATGTAATTTGTGACTCTTTCCATTTGGATGTTTTTTGTAGATGTTTTCCGCGCAAATTTAGATGTTTTTAGATATTTTTTTAATCCGTTTTGGATGTTTTTTGTCAAAGAAAAGTGGCAACACTGGTTCACACCATGTGGCTGCGTGGAGAGAGCAAACCATGATGGTTTTGCTGTTGCGGATTAGTTCTTGTACCTTCTACTGCTCTAACGATACTCAGCGTTTAGAGGAAAGGCAAGGAGACATATCATCAGACTACTACTGACACTATTTGTATTGCGTTGGCTCCTAAAGATGGAGACAGAGCGCTTATAGAATTGCCCCGAGTGATGTGGTGTCAGTTCTAGAATCAACTCAAATCAAATCAACACCATTGCTCTAAGACAATTATCACCCTTCCCTTTTTTTTGCCTTGGAGACTCTTTTCACCTTAAATGATAATCTCTGAATCTCGTTCTATCGTCCCTTTCTTCTGTACGTATCTGCTTTGTGCCACCAGTTTACCCGATGATAGGCAGCCGAACAAGGGCACATTCGGGGCTTGGTATGCTGTGTTGTGAAATCTTGGGCTTTCTGGAACTCTTCTGTCCCGTCTTCTTCCTTGTCTCTGTCTGCTTCCTGACGTGTCCATGTCTATGTTGTGCACTCTGGCTGTTGGCTACGCTAGATTCTTTCACATTAAGTGCTTGAAATATTTGTCTCCTTCCTCTTCGCGTTCACTGTCTGTAAATTCCAATGGAAAGTCATGGGTGTTCGTCCACTCCTGAACTTTTGACCGTGATCCCAAACTTGAATTTATCCTGCACATCTGTTATACAGATCTGACTTATTTGTATGCAAACTGTTCGTTGCCACTTAGGCAGATGCAATCCGAAATAAAGGAAACCGCCCTGATCAGTAGCCTAATACTATGGATCATTGAGTCTTATCTTTGTTCTCCACAATGAAGCCCTGGATCACAGAAGGAGACTGATCTGTTTCGAAATCTTTCCATAATTTACCGAAAAGGTTGGTCAGCTTTTTGAACTGCGGTAAGTGCGCTGGTTTTTCAAAACAAAAGTTATGGGTTCACAACTCAGTTGTTTGTAGGAGTTTTTGTTCCCGAAGAGTTAGAGGAAAACAAACAAGAGGGGTGGGGATGGGGGTATGGGGAAAGGGGGGGGGGGGGCTAGAGCTGAACTATAATTTATACAGGTTTATTTAATGACATGTCAAAATGGCTGCACATGAGCTGATCGGCACTGAACATGATGATGTTGGGATGCTGACCAGTAAACCTAAAAACCAGGTGTTGAAAACAATATCACGGAAGCTTTCATTTATCTTTATTATAATAATCACCCCTTGTTCGCCAAAGAACTGCCGGAGAAGAGTCCGCGGCAGAGATTAATTCGCCACTGAGCGAGAAACGTCGCGTTAGGTTGCTCGTAGACTTCATTGTGGCTTTCAGCGTGTGTCAGCCCAAACTCTGAGGCATGACTTCCGTAAAACCAAGTGAAGTGGTAATGGGAGAAATGGAACCAAGAACTCGACAACTGTCAGAATGTCAAACTCGTGGGTTCCGATCGTTGGTTAAGGCTGCCTGGTGTCTGTGAATATACTGTTGGTCATTTAGCAATAACTAGATAAGCCTCGCCCACATTCGAATACAGGTGACTTCGTCAACAGGCAGGTGAATAAATTTATGAAAAATTACCAACACTGCACTCGGGACATTCCATTACGTGCTCCGTCTCCTTCTACAGTCACCAACGAAGAGTTCGGCATGCTAATAATACCAGTTACGACCTGATTAAACGTCCGCCTCTGTTACACCCTCAGCGTTAAATATGTTGTAGGATCTTCACTCACCACCACCCCCATTCCCCCAATCCCCTCTCCCCTTTTCCTTGAATCAGTCTTTCAGTGCATTGATTTACTGTCTTCTGCACTGCTCATTTGATTCCAGGGTACTTTCACAATGTTTACTTTACCATAAAGAAGCTCACCGTCCAGAAGAGCCATAACGGCTAATCTATCAACCTGCTCGTTACCTTGAACGCCTGAATTTCCTAAGCAAAAAATGCATAATGTGCTCCAGATCTGGGGCTTATCAAGGGATGCAAGCCACTCTGCGCGCTGTACACTAGTTTCAATTTTCCGGACCATGCACCGTGTGTCTGTTACAGTTACAACATGCTGGGCTGTGCTGCTCTCAAGCCATCGAAAAGCTGTCGTTACTGCCTCCATCTCTATTCTCACACTAGAGACCTTGTGACTTTGTACGCAAGGCTCTCAGAGTCAGGTGCCCCAGTACAACCTTGTTATACAGTTACAAGGTTCTCTCTCAGTGTCAGGTGCCCCAGTACAACCTTGTTTTACAGTTACAAGGCTCTCTCTCAGGGTCAGGTGCTCCAGTACAACCTTGTTATACAGTTACAAGGCTCTCTCTCAGAGTCAGGTGCCCCAGTGCAACCTTGTTATACAGTTACAAGGCTCTCTCTGAGGGTCAGGTGCCCCAGTACAACCTTGTTATACAGTTACAGGGCTCTCTGTCAGGGTCAGGTGCCCCAGTACAACCTTGTTATACAGTTACAAGGTTCTCTCTCAGTGTCAGGTGCCCCAGTACAACCTTGTTATACAGTTACAAGGCTCTCTTTCTCAGAGTCAGGTTCCCCAGTACAATCTTGTTATACAGTTACAAGGTTCTCAGTGTCACGTGCCCCAGTACAACCTTGTTATACAGTTACAAGGCTATCTCTCAGAGTCAGGTGCCCCAGTACAACCTTGTTATACAGTTACAAGGCTCTCTCTCAGAGTCAGGTGCCCCAGTACAATCTTGTTATACAGTTACAAGGTTCTCTCTCAGTGTCAGGTGTCCTAGTACAACCTTGTTATACAGTTACAAGGCTCTCTCTCTCTCTCTCTCTCTCTCTCTCTCTCTCTCTCTCTCTCTCTCTCTCTCTCTCAGAGTCAGGTGCCCCAGTACAACCTTGTTATACCATTACAAGGTTCTCAGTGTCAGGTGCCCCAGTACAACCTTGTTATACAGTTACAAGGCTCTCTCTCTCAGGGTCAGGTGCCCTAGTACAATCTGGTTATACAGTTACAAGGCTCTCTCTCAGGGTCAGGTGCCCCAGTACAACCTTGTTATACAGTTACAAGGCTCTCTCTCAGTGTCAGGTGCCCCAGTACAACCTGGTTATACAGTTACAAGGCTCTCTCTCAGGGTCAGGTGCCCTAGTACAACCTTGTTATACAGTTACAAGTGTTTCTGGCATTTGCTCCTGTTGAGTTCTCGACACTCGCATCCTACCACACCCGTCCCTCCCAGTCATAATAGTTTACTGCTCGGTGGCGTTATGTGTTTGTAGTCATTGACAACCATATCTTATGGGGTAGGCGTCATAAGGACCTCTAGGCATATAGGACTGTGACTTTATAGAGAGGGGCAAATTAAAAATTGAGGCAAGGGGGAGGGTGTTGTATCAGTGTGTTAGGTGTCGGTAGCTTAGCGAGGAGGGTCAAGCTGCAATGTCGGTTAGGTATAAGAGAAGGTTTAGGTATCACTGAGGGGCTATTGCATATGGTGCTCTCAAAAGTCTCCAATCTGCAACTTGCTGTATCAGTTAGCGTGTTGAGAACCCTCCATGCCTTGACAAACAGCTGTCAGGAATCTTCTCGTGTCGTCTTACTCTCTTCTTTTCTTTTTCCGCAGACATTTCTAGTGGTTACAAGATGTTATTATTATTAACCTATTACATAATAAATAGGGGTGGATGTGGAAACGACGTGTTCTGTGTGTGGGGCTGAATTAGGATGGGGTGTATTGGGCGTGACATATAAGTGTAGAGTGACACTGATAAGAGATTTGGCATCGATACCAGACGTGGCACCAGTATTGGCCGCGGTACTAAAGCGGAAATAGCTCACAACTGTCAAAGCGTTGCAGTGCTGCTAGATAACCATGGCGATGTCAGCTGGGACATTTATTTGGGCGCGGGTCTATGTCAATGTTTGATCTGTCAATGTTTGCTGTCTATCTTGTCAGCTACCGGGTGTTTATGTTCGCGGCTGAGCGTCTGCTACTGAAAACTTGCAGGTCATGTTGCCAAGTAACCGATACCTTTGATTATGATCCCACCCTGTTTCTTTAGTGTTGCTGCTGTGTTTCTAGCAAAATGCTTTTTCTTCTTCTTCAGGATTCTCAGCCTTTGAGGTTCATTGCTGCATATATCACCCGCCTCCATTCTTCTCTCTGGCTGGCCTTTTCTTTCCAGTTGGTGACACAAAGTGTTTTAGGTCTGTCTGGACATTTTTTCTTCATTTTTTAATTTGTGCGTGGTCTGCCTTGTGGTCTACGACGATTATCTCCCTTGTGTACCCAGTGGCTACCTTCTGTCATCTGACATTCTCTCAATAAGTCCCAGCCATTTCGGTCTGGTGCACACGCACAACACTTCTCCACTTTAGAAGTGGATTGCATTGTTTCTCTGATTACTGTGACTGAATCAGGCCAGAAAAGTCAGCTACACGACCGCTGCAATTGTATCCAGCACACTGGAGGCCCAAGAACCAGGGAACCAGACCTACAGGACCACCAAGGGCTGACTGGGAGGACAACATGTGACACCTCCAGGATGACCCAGGGTTGACTGGGAGGACAACTTGTGACACCTCTAGGACCACCCAGGTTTGGCTGGGAGGACAACATGTGACACCTCCAGGATGACCCAGGGTTGACTGGGAGGACAACATGTGACACCTCCAGGATAACCCAGGGTTGGCTGGGAGGACACCATGTGACACCTCCAGGACCACCCAGGGTTGGCTGGGAGGTCAACATGTGACACCTCTAGGATGACCCATGGTTGGCTGGGAGGTCAACATGTGACACTTCCAGGATGACCCAGGGTTGTCTAGGAGGACAACATGTGACACCTCCAGGATGACCCAGGGTTGGCTGGGAGGACAATATGTGACACCTCCAGGATTACCCAGGGTTGTCTGGGATGACAACATGTGACACCTCTAGGATGACCCAGGGTTAGCTGGGAGGACAACATGTGACACCTTCCAACCACCCAGGGTTGGCTGGAAGGACAACATGTGACACATCCAGGACCACCCAGGTTTGGCTGGGAGGACAACATGTGACACCTTTAGGATAACCCAGGGTTCCAGCTTGCCTGGGAGGACAACATGGACACTTCCATGAGGGTTACAACATGTGACACATCCAGGATGACCCTGGGTTGGCTGGGAGGTCAACATGTAACAGTCCGTGACTGACAGAGGATTTAAATTGTACAAAACCAAAAAGAACAACTCCGGAAAGAGAAGTCTGGCCAACCCTTTGGCAAACCTTTACACCCCAGAGTAGAAGGGATCGACTAAGTAAGTCAACAACAAGAATCCCCGAATAGGATGCAGGGCCCCATTGTGAGAAAAACAAGAATAGACCCACGGCCTTCCCAATATCATGTTGCAAGAGTAGACTAATTGGGATATTATTTCGAAGTCAGAGTGCATCTGCCTGAGAGTCAAAGAACCAGCAGTATGCAGACAAGTGAATCACTGTAAAACGGGCGTGCACAACACAAGTTCTTGAAATGAACTAGAGTTCACAAGTGGACGAACAACCAGAACTTTCAGCCTGAGTTCACAGCCGGTCAGCGCGAAGAACGTGAAGCTGACATTCGAAAGTGAACGAAGAAGGAAAGTACGACTGACATTTGTGTGACGTGGAAGAGTTATGTTTGTAACTTCCGCTGCACGAAATAGAGCTTAAAGTAAGTAATGAATTAATATTTTACACAGAAGATATATATATATATATAATATCCAGAAATAATGATTTGTAAACCCTTTGGCTCAGTACTATGGATATCGAAACCATTCGGCCTTGATTCCATAAAAGGTATTGTAAATCTAGCAGACATGTGGCTTTTCTGCCTACCCCCCCGCGTGAACTCGGCCCTCAAAGAGTTCGTCACCCGGTCGCCGCGCAGATGGTTGTAACCCACTGAGCTAGCGCGCTGAGCAACCATGTCTATAAACTGTTACCGTTCTTACATGTTCCCCATATATCTCATGAAAAACTCTACAAAGGCATGATACAAAGCTTGAAACGAAAGACACACTTTTCTCATCGCTATCTCAGTGCTAAGAAACCTGCAGTAGACGAGTCTATGCTGGCCTGTCTTAGCCCAGATTGGCACCTGAATTTCACCTACTGTATCATCCGCCAACTCTTTATCGCCGAAGTGAGCTCTCTGCCGACCCAACAGGTGAACATCACCCGTGGCTAGATCGGCACCGTCAGGTGGGTAATGTGAATGCCACCCAGGTTGTTGGGACCTATCCCGGGCTAGACAATCTGTATTTCTTTTTAAGTATCCAGAAGCCATCAGTTGTTAACCCTTAGGCTATTATGGATATCGCAACCTTTCGGCCTTGATTCCATGATAGATACCGTAAATCTGGAAGAAAAGTGGCTTTTCAGCCTACCCCCTGGGGTAAACCCGGACCACAAGAAGTTCGTCATCCGGTCACCGCGAACTCAGGTTTAGTGAACTACGCTACTGAGCCAACGATCTGTATGTGTCTAGATTTCTCGCAGTGGAGCGTCCTATCAGCAGTTATTAGGTCTGTTGTCTTCGATTTGCACCCACAAGCATCAGCCAGAACTTCAGAGAACAATCAAACACCAGACTGGGCGATGTTAGGACAACTTTCAAATGTGCCAATATTTATGTCCAGTTAGCAGTGTCACTTAATTCCCAACATTCTATATTGCTGCTTCTGCTTCTTTTTGTTATTATTTTTTTCTTTCTTTCTTCTTTCTTCTTCTTCTTCTTCTTCTTCTTCTTCTTCTTCTTCTTCTTCTTCTTCTTCTTCTTCTTCTTCTTCTTCTTCTTCTTCTTTCTTCTTCTTCTTCTTCTTCTTCTTCTTCTTCTTCTTCTTCTTCTTCTTCTTCTTCTTCTTCTTCTTCTGCGTTCATCAGAATAAGTAAATGAATTGTTTCAATTTTAAACACGAATGCGATATCTTCGCCTCTAGACCGACACATCCGACTTCTGCAGGTATTTGTTGCCCGGGTTAGCCTTCCCAGTTATTCTAGACTAGATACCTGAATTCTATGCCAAAATGTGGCATGTCGCCTGAGAAGCGTGCCTTATCTTCTTCGCGACCTCGCCGACGGGTTTTGGCGATTGTGACGGCACGCTGGATCAATTCCTGCCATGTTATCACCCCGTGCTTTCACCGGCTGCTATTCTACCTTTACACTACAGACGCTATCACTGTAAGCTATCTATCCTAGATATCACCCCATGATAATCATCCTCAGGATACCATCCAATGCAATCTTTCCACCCCATGATAAAAGAGCTTCCCAAATTCCCCTGCCATAATTGTAATACCCTCCATAGAATACGACCGTTCCTCCCTATACCAGGCCACCGCATAGATGACAAAAGTCTTTAACAGCAATATAACGGTTGAGAAGAAGTAGTTGTATGTTTATGGTGTAGACAACGTGTCAACATCATGGCCCAAGGGTAGGAACCCATAAGTGCTCAGTTCTATTTCTAACTTAAGCCTAAGTCAGAAAAATCTCAGCGCAGTGTATGAACTCCGTAGCACCGGCGAGGATACTAAAATACTTTGGGGTAGATTTTTAACTAAAAATTTTGCCCGGGCAGCGCCGTTAGGCTACTTTTTTTTCGATTTCCATCTTCTCCTTGTGTCATCAGGTGTTTATCGCTTGTGTGATGTCCTGGTGGGGTAGAAAGTCAGTCAGTTCCATCTGCCAAGAAATTTTTTTTTTTTTTTTTTTTTTACGTGCGCAGCAATACACACAACTGAAATTACTAGAAGTCCACAAGAAAAAAATTCCAGCATTCACCGGGTCCTGAACCCGGGACCTCCAGCACTCCAAGCGGATGTCATACTTCGAGACCACTCAACCCCCAGTTATAGCTAACAGGCCAAGTGACTGTGAACACATCTCTGGCTGGCTGCAATTGCCATCATCGTAACAACTAGTCTGGCATCATGGCATGAACGGTCATCTGTCAGAACTGATTGAAAGTACACCAGACAAAAGATTGTTGACAAACAAAACAACCAGCGCCACACGGCGTGGACTGCAAGAAGAAGTTTCTCGCTCAAATATCACCTCTGTGGTTGTTAATCTTTCAGAAGGCAGTAGAAGAGGAAAAGACTTTCGACCTTAAGCCATGAGCATATCATATCCCTCATAGCACATCACTGCAGCTTATACCAGACTGGGGTAACCGTTATAGGTAACCCCAGTTATAAATTTCTTGGTTAATTACATATTCTCTCATTACCTTTTCTTAAATCTCCCCTGGTAAATTTCGCTTCCTCACAATCTCTCGTTATTATACTTAAATCTCATTATTATTCTTAAATCTCGATATTATTCTTAAATCTCGTTATTATTCTTAAATCTCGTCATAATTCTTAAAATCTCCCCTTGGGGGTTCCTGGGCCCCATTCTGGAAAAGGGGGAGGGGGGAGAGACTGCCTAACTGGGAGCTTCCTTCAAAGTCGGGGTGCGTCTGTCAGGACGGCATATAAACAACTAAATGCACACAAACGGATGTGTATACAGACTCTTGGTTCCTTGACACTCATGCAGATGTGCTCTGACTTCGAAAGATGTCCTCAATTAATCAACTCTTACGACGTGCTTAACGTGGAGGCAGTGAGTCCATTCTTGTGTTTACCAGAATGGGACCTAGGAACCAAAACGGGTAGGTGATGTGACCAATAACAGATCGGTCACCCAACTTTACCGCAAATTGCCTGGTTGTAATCATCTACGCTTGGACTATCTAGATCCTCAAATCCGTTTTTTTAAGAAGGTCCCGAATTGAAAAAAGAATCGAACAGTTGTCCAAAGGGGTGGCAAGCTGGTGTGTTAACTACGGCGCCACAACGCCTTCCTGGAGTGAAACGTGTCAGAGGTTAACGCTTCAAGAAGCTTTAGAATAGATGCAACTTTAGGATGCGCCTGACAGAGCTTCGTCACGGATCAGTTGCTAGACTACACGGTTTTTCTTTGTCCGTCCTGCACTCCTTGAGACCAGGACTCTATTGTACACCTTGATGTGCATAGATAGTCCAACTCTCTGGGTACAACCACATCCCTCTCTTCAAACTCTGGGTTAGTTTTATCCCGCGTTGTTAGAAATATCTTCTTCTTTTTCGCTTCAACAGTTTTATTTAACGTTGTAAGAATTATATTTCTTCTTTGTGCTGTCTTAGTTTTATCCAGCCGTTATCGTTGCTCTGTCGTTACGAAGTTTTGTAGATCAGGTAAATCAGACACCTGCAGTTCCAGTTTCACAACAAACGGGTCACCTCCATGTTGCTTCGTTCCGGTGCCAGCGAAAATACAGAATGTCCATCCCTTTCGCTTGCCAAAAAACTGACACCGACAGCAGTCTCAGCAGAGACAGTGGCACACACAGGCCTTCTTCTTCTTCTTCTTTGCGTTCACTATGCAACCGACGACACTGGGCTACAACCTGGTAAGTGTGAGACGACATGAGAAGAACAGAGCAAGCAATTCGCCTAGAACGAGTCAGATGCAATGGAAGCTCGCTGTATATGCTTGTCTTCTTTTCCCCCCAGCGGTATCTGGTCCAGCGTGTAATCCCCTGTGTGGGCCTAAACTGGGATGTCCGCTTGAGATCTCTTAGGTTTCCTCAAAGCGTTGTGGTCACACCTAATTGATGCTGCTACATATTCGAAGGTAGCTTCTCCAGGAATGAACAGGACATGGTCTGAGGACAGTCGATCTCGAAGACACTGGCAGAGAGGGCTGTGTAGACCTTACCTGGTCTGTATGAGTATTTTTTCAGTCTGTGATGGATACTTTTTTGATGGACAGATTCATGTCACAGCTTGAGAAAATTAGTTCTTCTTCTTCAATTGCCAGATTGCTTGTGACGTAAAGCCTCACGGAATGAAGTATGTTGCAGTAGTTTCCTGTCTTTTGCTGGTTACCTAGCTTGTGTTAATGTCATAGTGCATTTCTGTAATGTCTCAATGACTCCCTCTACCCATATCTTTCTTGGTCTGCCTCTTGCCTTGTAACCTGTTGTTCTCATTTGTACGACATAGCTGCTGGCTGATTTTGTTCAATTCTGACCAGATGACAAAATCATTTGGCGCTTTGATGTTCTACGAAATCATTTACCAGTACTGTGCCGACTGTTGTTCTTAGTTCTTTATCGGTGATTATCTCTTCTTAATTTTCCCGCCGCCTTTCTTCTACATCTCAAAATTACTTACTGTTAGAAATGTGTCTACCAATGGATACGCAAAGGGGAAAACTGTCTGGAAAACCACAGGTATCAAAGTTAATAGATAAATATTGTGGCTGCTGCATTTGCTTCTTAGAAAATTTCCTGGCTACGTCGTTATGGTGGCCCAGGTACATGGAAAGGGTGGGGTGGGTGGGTTTAAATCCTTATGGAGATTCAAACCTACCACAACGGGTACGGAAGCGAACATTTAGGACACTGCGCAGACAGCTAGCCCCTATCTATCTATGTATGAAACTAAACATTCCAAGTTTATTATTCAAACAAGTAAACCGATTCTTGACGACAAACATTCAACACTGAATCCAACGACACTTCTGTTCTTCCCACGCATTCTTCACAATTAGTTTCCAGCACACCTGCTTCGGAAGACTGCACAGATCCTGGCGATGGGCGGGTTCATTCAGGGCCCGTTTGTAGAGATAAATCTACCCCGGGTACTTAGCAGGTTTTGGAAATATCTTCACACAACAGCGCCAAGTTGTGTATTATCAAATTCTACACTTTTTGAGGTTCGGTTCAATGATTACTGCACTCAGGCGTTTCTTCCTGTGCAACAATGTATGTGTTCTTTCTTTCTTTCTTTCTTTCTTTCTTTCTTTCTTTCTTTCTTTCTTTCTTTCTTTCTTTCTTTCTTTCTTTCTTTCTTTCTTTCTTTCTTTCTTTCTTTCTTTCTTTCTTTCTTTCTTTCTTTCTTTCTTTCTTTCTTTCTTTCTTTCTTTTCTCTTCTTTCTTTCTTTCTTCTTTCTTTTTCTTCTTTCTTTCTTTCTTCTTTTCTTTCTTCTTTTTCTTTCTTTCTTTCTTTCTTTCTTCTTCCTCCTTCCTTCCTTCCTTCCTTCCTTCTTTCTTCTTCCTTCCTTCCTCCTTCCTTCCTTCCTTCTTTCCTTCCTTCCTTCCTTGTTCTTCCTTCTTTCTTTCTTCTTTCTTTCTCTTTCTTTCTTCTTTTTTCTTTCTTTCTTTCTTTTCTTCCTTCCTTCCTTCCTTCCTTCCTTCCTTCCTTCCTCCTTTCTTCTTTCTTTCTTTCTTTCTTTCTTCTTTCGTTCTTCTTTCTTTCTTTCTTTCTTTCTTCTGTCTTTCTTTCTTTGTCTTTACTTTCTTCTCTATCGTCTTCTTCTCTCTCTCTGTTGCTAGTTCATTACTTTCTCTTTCCCTCTCTCTCGCTATCAGTCTCAATCTTTCTTTCACTTCCGCTCGCTCCCTGTCTCAATTTTTCTAATCTCCCACTCGCTCTCTCTGATTTGCTCTTACTTCCCCCATTACTCCCATTTATACACCCGCTCAATCCGTGCACCTCTCTGGCAACACCTCTCTGGCAACACCTCTCTGGCAACACCTCTCTGGCAACACCTCTCTGGCAACACTTCTCTGGTAACACCTCTCTGGCAACACCTCTTTGGCAACACCTCTCTGGCCACACTTCTCTGGCAACACCTCTCTGGCAACACCTCTCTGGCAACACCTCTCTGGCAACACTTCTCTAGCAAAACCTCTCTGGCAACATCAATCTCGCAACACCTCTCTGGCAACACTTCTCTGGCAACACTTCTCTGGCAACACCTCTCTGGCAACACCTCTCTGGCAACACCTCTCTGTTAAGAACAGCGTAAATGTCTCCTAGATTTATTAGAGTAATTATGGTTTACTGTCGACGTAATTCCAGCACTGGTTAGATACTAGGGTGTAACTGGAGCGCATTCCAGTACTTATATTAAATGTTAAGCTGCAGTTAATGTTTAATATCTCCTGTTAACTGATGTATGAATGACATGCTAAATCAAAGACATGCTGTATGAATGACATGCTGTATCAATGACATGCTGTATCAATGACATGCTGTATCAAAGACATGCTGTATCAAAGACATGCTGTATCAATGACATGCTGTATCAATGACATGCTGTATGAATGAAATGCTGTATCAATGACATGCTGTATCAATGACATGCTGTATCAATTACATGCTGTATCAATTACATGCTGTATCAATCAATGACATGCTGTATCAATGACATGCTGTATCAATGACATGCTGTAAAAATGACATGCTGTATCAATGACATGCTGTATCAATCAATGACATGCTGTATCAATGACATGCTGTATCAATGACATGCTGTATCAACGACATGCTGTATCAATGACATGCTGTATCAATGACATGCTGTATCAATGACATGCTGTATCAATGACATGCTGTATCAATCAATGACATGATGTATCAATCAATGACATGCTGTATCAATGACATGCTGTATCAATGACATGCTGTATGAATGAAATGCTGTATCAATGACATGCTGTATCAATGACATGCTGTATCAATTACATGCTGTATCAATTACATGCTGTATCAATCAATGACATGCTGTATCAATGACATGCTGTATCAATGACATGCTGTATCAATGACATGCTGTATCAATCAATGACATGCTGTATCAATGACATGCTGTATCAATGACATGCTGTATCAACGACATGCTGTATCAATGACATGCTGTATCAATGACATGCTGTATCAATGACATGCTGTATCAATGACATGCTGTGTCAATCAATGACATGATGTATCAATCAATGACATGCTGTATCAATGACATGATGTATCAATGACATGCTGTATCAATGACACGCTGTATCAATCAATGACATGCTGTATCAATGACATGCTGTATCAATGACATGCTGTATCAATCAATCGTGCCGTGAAGAGAGTGATGTTCTGTAAAGGACTTGCTAATTGATGATGACAGATGTGTGTGTGTTTGTGTGTGTGTGTTTGTGCTTTATGCTATTAAATATACACAGAAATTTCATTGCTATTTCCGTATTTATTTTACGTGTTTCTCTGATTCTTTAACTGCTTCTTAAATAGCACATTCTGTGAAAAACATCTTATAGCACACCCCACTGTATTGCACATCAATCGTACAGGACACTACACAATATAGCACACCACACATAGCAGCATACCATACCTTGAAACACACTTCACACTGTAACACACCACACCTTATAGCACACTACCATGTATAATACACACCTTATAGCACACTGCACATTATAACACACTAGACGGCACCCTGTAGAACACCATATACCTTACACCACACCTTACAGCACACCACACCTTGTAGCACACCAGACTCCGTAGCACACCACACACAGTAACACACCATACCCTATAGCTCACCACACCTTATAGAAACTCCACCCTGTAACACAGCACACATCGTAACACACTACAGCACACCACATCACCATAAAGCCATGTAACAACACACGGCACCTATGTAACACAGCACTCATCGTAACACACCACACCCCATAGCACACCACATCACCATAAAGCCATGTAACAACACATGGCACCTATGTAACACAGCACACATCAGCGTACCGTCTACACCCCGCGATTGTTACAGCGTCTAGTCTTATCTTGGAATGTCATTGAGAAAAGATTTGTGTCGAGTGAAACAACTAGTGGAGAGAGGCAGCTGTGCTTCCATGGAGGGGTGGGCTGAGAAGGGGCTGTTTTTTGCACATTCATCCTTCTATACAAGTCAACACAGCGGAGGGGGATGGTAGGGGCGAAAAGCGGGCGGGGATAGAGGTGCCTCTGCACACAATAAACAGAAGTAAACATAACCCCGCTTATCAAGGTCTGCTGATCGTACACCCAGCCCCAAAGAGGGGGAGAAGGGTGTTACCGGGTCAGGTGGGAGGGGGAGGGAGAGAGGAAGAATGGAGGTGAATGGGTGAGTGAACGCAGCAGGATATGTGAATGAACTTGGGGGGTTGGGGGGGGGGGGGGAGAGGAGGAGACGGAAAGCGCATTCGTGAATTAATGAAATAGCACAAAAGATGAAACATGGGGGAAACGACTGAATGAATGGAAATGACTGATTGAATGGAAATGACTGATTGAATGGAAATGACTGATTGAATGGAAATGACTGAATGAATGGAAACGACTGAATGAATGGAAACGACTGAATGAATGGAAATGACTGATTGAATGGAAATGGCCGAATGAATGGAAATGGCTGAATGAATGGAAATGACTGAATGAATGGAAATGACTGATTGAATGGAAATGACTGATTGAATGGAAATGACTGAATGAATGGAAACGACTGAATGAATGGAAATGGCTAATTGAATGGAAATGACTGATTGAATGGAAATGACTGAATGAATGGAAATGACTGAATGAATGGAAACGACTGAATGAATGGAAACCACTGAGTAAATGGAAATGACTGATTGAATGGAAATGGCTGAATGAATGGAAATGGCTGAATGAATGGAAATGACTGAATGAATGGAAATGAACGACCAGCTGGATTAATGAGTCAATGGAACTAAGCGAATGAACAGATGGATTGATCGGTGGATGAAATGGAATGAGTGAATGAACATGAGGATTATTGAATGGGTGGCAATGAATGAATGAACGCTTAGATTAACTGATGGATGGAAATGAATGAATAAACATGTGAGTGAATGCATGTAAACATATCTTCATTTTAAAAGATGAATGAACGAAACTGCTAAAAACGAATAAATTTAAACGTCAATAAATGAATGAACTGCTCGAAGTCATAATCAACATATGAGCCCTCCAGTCATTGAGTGTGCGATGAAATGAACTAGCTTGTAAATCCGTGCCTGCATCAACGAATGAGCCCACATGTGAACAAAAGAATGAATTATCTAGTGCGTGAACAAATGAAAGATCGAGTGAGTGAGTGAGTGGGTGGGTGAGTGAGTGAGTGCGGGAGTGAGTGAGTGGGTGGGTGAGTGAGTGAGTGCGGAAGAGTGAGTGAGTGGGTGGGTGAGTGAGTGAGTGCGGAAGAGGGTGGGTGGGTGAGTGAGTGAGTGAGTTACTGAGTGAGTGCGGTAATGAGTGAGTAAGTAGTGAATGAGTGAGTGAGTGAGTGAGTGAGTGAGTGAGTGAGTGAGTGAGTGAGTGAGTGAGTGAGTGAGTGAGTGAGTGAGTGAGTGAGTGAGTGAGTGAGTGAGTAAGTGAGTGGGTGAGTGAGTGAGTGAGTGAGCAAGCGAGCGAGTGAGCTAGTGGGTGGGTGAGTGAGTGCAAGAGTGGGTGGGTCGGTGGGTGGGTGAGTGAGTGAATTAGTGCGGGAGTGAGTGGGAGGGTGGGTGAGTGAGTAGTGAGTGAGTGAGTGAGTGAGTGAGTGAGTGAGTGAGTGAGTGAGTGAGTGAGTGAGTGAGTGAGTGAGTGAGTGAGTGAATGAGTGAGTAAGTTAGTAAGTGCGGGAGTGAGTAGGTGGCTGAGTGAGTGAGTAGTGAATGAGTGTGTGAGTGAGTGAGTGAGTGAGTGAGTGAGTGAGTGAGTGAGTGAGTGGGTGAGGTGAGTGAGTGAGTGAGTGAGTGAGTGAGTGAGTGAGTGGGTGGGTGGGTGGGTGGGTGGGTGAGTGACTGAGTGAGTGAGTGAGTGAGTGAGTGAGTGAGTGAGTGAGTGAGTGAGTGAGTGAGTGAGTGAGTGAGTGAGTGAGTGAGTGAGTGAGTGAGTGAGTGAGTGAGTGAGTGAGCGAGTGAGCCAACAATGAATGACCGAGTGAGTGGTCGTCGGGCTGAACAAATAAACAGCCAAATGAAAGAATGCACGACAAATAAAGTGAACGGTTCGTGAAGTAATTGTATGGGTGAATTAGTGCATGAACATACAAACAAACAAACAAACGCGAAATTAAAACAAACACAACGGCGAGCAGAAATGATGTGTTTGAAATTGCGACAGTGAAAACGGTGGAAAGTTGAACAGTGGGTACTTGAAGGTTGGAGATTATGGTTGGACAGACAAGAAACTAATGAGGCCCTTGATTGCATTGACTTTACTCTCTGACGCTGCATTTGAGAATGGGTTGAGTTGTAGATACCGCGAGGTGGGTTGTGGAGAGAAAGATAGAGAGAGAGGGGGGGGGTGAGGATTTGGAGTGGGAGGAAACAGGTGAAATAGAGAGGTAGGCTCTGTGAGAGAGGTAATTGTAAAGAGAGGGAGAGATAGAGGTCACAGAGAAAGGGGGAAAAGAGGAGGACGAAAATGTAGACTGCGAAATTGTGGAGTGTGGAGAGAAAGAAAATGGGCGATTAGTGGGGGGCGGGGGGGTGGCGGGAGAGTGGTATGTATTGTAAGATTACGATGTAGGCAGAGTGGAGGTAGAAACTAATGCAAAAAGGTGAGATGTGGTGGGGAAAAGAAAGAAAAAAAGGCGGGGTGGGGGGGGGGGGGGGAGAGAAGGGAGAGAAACTTAAAAAGAAATACTATTGAATTGTTTAAATTGTCCACTTAGTGCTCCGTAACACAATACCTGAGCTTCAAATTGCCTGTACTTATCTGAAAAGGCGAGGTGTCTGATCTACTACCCAACTATAATGGGATCCTTAATTTGAGAAATGTCACACCTATTTGTACGCCTCCTCGCAACTCCTTGTAGCCGGTATAGTTGTAGCGTGATGTAGATCATATCCCCCCAACTGAGTGCCGTTTGGTCTATGAAATAAAGGTCTAGCCCTGTATGCCCAATATGCCTCAAGGTGTGGAAAAAATTCCTGTACTTTTGAAATTTTTTTTTTGTTGTTTTTGTTTCAATGTTTTTACGTAGAACTTTCTTAGACGGATGAGACACTATTGGGCTTTTCCTCCCGTTTCTAGTCAATTACAAAACAAACTGCAACTGAGATGAAGAATGTGCTGTTCATGTTCGATCGACGTCTCGGTAAGGCATGCTTTAGAAATTATCCCTGGGAGTATATCACCGAATTTAGTTGAGTTGAGTTCAGAATTGGCATCATAGCACTCGGGGCATTCCTATGCATGCTCCGCCCTTATCTTCAGCAACCAGCGCAGAGTTCCAATACTAATGGCACCGGTCACAATCTGGTTAAATGTCTGTTTTGCCTTTCCTCTGAGTGAAGCGAGCCGGCCAGAGCCTCTGGTTACACCCAGGTGCCTCATTCTCTCCAGGCCATAGTAATCTTCTTTCTCTACTGATTCCCTTGCTTGTTCCCAAAGGGTCTTGACCACATCTGCCTACTCATGTATTAATTCACCACCCAGTGGTGCGGATCCAGCCAATCTGTCTGCCTGTTCATTGCCCACCACGCTGGCATTACCTGGAGAAAAGATCCAAAGTATGCTCACTACCCGTGACCTTTCCAGTTAAGCTTGTCACTCTGCTCGAAGTGTCCCTGTCTTCATCTTTTTCAGCACGCTTTTAGAGTCCGTTACAATTACGACATGTGTATGCATCTTTTTCTCTTGCCAACTGAGAGCTGCAGTTACCGCCTCCACCTCCATTCTCATGCTAGATGTTGTGATATCATAGGCTAGGCTGTCTTGCGGGCCATTGTTGTTGTGGTTGTTGTTGTTGTTGATCCAGCGGCGCATGAGCTTTCGCCCTTTGGCCCAATGTCATGCAGTGGAATTTACATGTTTTCACAAGCTGTTCTTTTCGTCCGTACAAGATGTTCCACCTGTCTGGTCTCAGAGAGAGTAGCATTCTTCTAGTCTCGTTGATTTTTGGGCACTCAAAGAGATGATGGTCAACAGTTTCCTAGGGGTAGTTACATAGCTGGCACTCTGGGGAGTGTTGTGGTTGTATTCTGTTTAGGTGTCCATTGAGTGGAGTATGTTTTTTTTTTTTTTTAGTCTGAAGATGGTGGCTTAGTCCCTTCTTGTTAAATGGTAAATGCTGTCATTAAGACCAGGGCTAGCCATGTGTAGATAAACCTCTCTTCCAGGATCTCCCATTAAGGTGGGTCCTTAATGAGGCTGTATCTGGTACTATTAGCATGTCAACTATTCGTTGGCTGCTGGAGAAGAGGACCGAGCTTATGTGGAAATGACCCTAGTGCAGTGATGTCAATTCTTGATTCATTCTTTCATATGGTTATATTATATTATATCCCCCGTGTGGGTTCCGGGACCCTACTATGGGAAGAACAAGAGTAGACCCATTGCATACCCAAAAGCATGTCGTAAGAGTCGACTAATAGGAAGCTTCCTTCGAAGTCGGAGTGCATCTGCCTGAGAGGCAATGAACCAACAGTCTGCATACAGATCTGTCAAACGAATGCACACGCAACACTCAGGTTCTGGAACAGGACTGCAGTCCAGAAGTGGACGAACAACCATAACTTTCCGCCGGAGTTTACAGCCGGTGAACGCGAAGAAGAAGAAGAATATTATATTATATCAAGGAACACTAGGGTGTAGTCGAAGAAGAGGAGGGCAAAGAAGAACTAGAATGACAACATCAAGAGATGGACAGGACTAAGTTCTCATCCACTTATTCATCAAGCAGAAGACAGATAAAGATGGCAGGTTTTTTGTGCTAGTGCTACCATTAATACACCTCCACGACCCTGATGGGTCAAGGGTTATGTTATGTTACGTGATTATATTACGTCACATTATTATGATGTCAGATGACGTTTTCTCCTGTCCTTTTTTGATTCGTTTGTCAACAAAACGCTAGTTGCCACACACACGCGCGCCCGCGCACACACAAACACGCAAATACACACATACACACACTCATGAAATGAGGAAAAGTGGGTGGGGAATCACAGATGGCTCTGGTTTCCCAGTTTCATTGCATTTAGCGGGAAATCCCCCACGCTGCAAAAATACATAATGAGCTTGCGAATGGGTTTAGATGTATCTGGGTTGAGATGTATCTGGGTTTAGATGTATCTGGGTTGAGAAAGCGTACCTGAGAGAATGCGTGTGTTTATGTGTATGTTGGCGAGTGCGTTCATGCCAGACAGAGGTGGGTGGTTGGGTGATTTCAAAGTTCACTCACCAGGTGCGCATCCGCAGACAGCAGATCGTTTCTGTATACTCCTGGTTGCTGGTACTCGCTGCAAAAAGAGAGAAAAATAAACACATTAAGAGAAGGGTCACGTTCCGGTACCTGATTACTTCCTCATGACAGGGTAATAGAATAAAGTTGTAAGGGAGGGGGAAATGTGGGAGAAAGAAATGGATGAATGGACTGAGATACTGTGAATGGGTGGATGCCTTGAGAAAATTGGAAGAGAGGCGAAGAAAATAAATTTGGCGTTATAATACCGCAATACAGATAGACAGCCGGACAGACAAACAGACAAAGAGAGAGATACACACACATACAGACAGGCAGGCATAAAGACAAAAAGTCAGACAGACAGAGACAGTCAGACGGACAGATAGAGAGACAGACAGCCAGGCAGACAAACAAAGAAACAGACAGGCGTACAGACAGACAGACAGGCAGACAGACAGACAGACAGACAGACAGACAGACAGACAGACAGACAGACAGACAGACAGACAGACAGACAGACAGACAGACAGACAGACAGACAGACAGACAGACAGACAGACAGACAGACAGACAGACAGACAGACAGACAGACAGACATTTATATGTATGGTGGCGTTCGTGGCTAAGGCGTTGCGAGTCCGACTCGTGAGCCAGCATACCGCGATCGAAACCTACTGCAGGCTGCTTGGATTTTTGTCGTGGTATGGGACGTCGCAGGTCGACCCAGCCTAAAATGGGTACCAGGATGGGCTGTCCTGGGAAAGTAAAGACAGCCGGCGTAATGCTGACCACATTACCCAGAGTGTTAATCATGATGCCTGTGACCGCTTTGATACACTCACAATCGGAGACAAGCCGATCGCAGAACTCTGAATATGCAGACCGCGCATTTATTCTTTCCAAAAGTGTTTAGGGGTTAGAAGAAATAATTTTGGCCGCCAAAAAGCACAACGATAACGTGAATCTTCTCCTAAATTAAAACACACACACACACACACACACACACACACACACACACACACACACACACACACACACACACAGTTTCACTGCATATGCAGCATCTCTCATATTGTAATCGATACTGAAAAAAATCGAAAATGTCAAATATTTGGAATATTTGTGCTCACTGGTTAACAACAATGGCGACTGGACAAAAGAGATCAGAAGAAGACTATCTTAAACAATGCAAAGACTAAGTAAACAGCATTAAAAACCTATAGCACAGGACATGGTCACAAGTTAAATTAACAATATTAGATACTTATTTCGAGAGTCGCCCCATCTCGCTCGCGGGCAAGATTTCGTGCCGGCTCTCACTTATTTCCAGCCAGTTCCCATGAGCTGTCCTATGTTTAAGGGGTGTCATGTTTCGCAAGTTTTGAAGGTTTTAAGCACATCGAACACCGATGACAGCCACTTCCAATGAGCTTTAAAATATAATCAATGATTTGATACTCACAAAACGTCACGCCTTCGGCACTTTCCCTTGCAGTACTTCTTATTTGCACATAGTCGCCTGCAGCACCTTTCCTTGCAGTATTTCTTCTTTGCACACCGGCGCCTTTGGTACTTTCCCTTGCAGTACTTCTTTGCACACATACGCCTTCGGCACTTTCCCTTGCAGTACTTCTTTGCACACAGTCGCCTTCGGCACTTTCCCTTGCAGTACTTCTACTTTGCACACAGACGCCTGTGGCACTTTCCCTTGCAGTACTTCTTCTTTGCACACAGACGCCTGTGGCACTTTCCCTTGCAGTACTTCTTCTTTGCACACAGACGCCTGTGGCACTTACCCTTGCAGTACTTCTTCTTTGCACACAGACGCCTGTAGCACTTTCCCTTGCAGTACTTCTTCTATGCACACAGTCGCCTTCAGCACTTTCCCTTGCAGTACTTCTTCTTTGCACACATACGCCTTTGGTACTTTCCCTTGCAGTACTTCTTTGCACACAGACGCCTTTGGCACTTTCCCTTGCAGTACTTCTTCTTTGCACACAGACGCCTTCTGCACTTTCCCTTGCAGTACTTCTTCTTTGCACATAGACGCCTACGGTGCCTGACCTACCCACAGCAACAACACATTTCACTCACAGCAACAACACACTCCATATGTAATACTCGTCCATACAAAAGACAGTTGTGGAAAGAAAGCTGCGCAGTTGCTTCTGGGACCTCGTCCAACGAACGCCAGTCACAGAAAAAAGAAATCTCAAAACACACCTAGAATATAGGACAGCCTGTGGGAAACTAGCACGACATGAATGGGAGTCGGCACGAAACCTCCCGCGCGAGCGAGATGGTGTGACTCTCGTTATAAGTTCCTAATTGTGAGATCATATATCTTCTCTGTGCGACTTGTGGGTGTGAGTCATCGATTCCTACTCAATCATTGAAGAAATAAATCGGAGCTTTCAAACTGAAATGTAAATACTAGTTATCTATCTGTGTCTATATTAGCCTGTCATCGAGAGAGAGAGAGAGAGAGAGAGAGAGAGAGAGAGAGAGAGAGAGAGAGAGAGAGAGAGAGAGAGAGAGAGAGAGAGAGAGAGAGAGAGAGAGAGAGAGAGAGAGAGAGAGAGAGAGAGAACAAAGATATTTAGAATACGACATTAAATAGTGTACCTGAATTCATTATCTCAAACTACACTGAAAATAAGTCAATCAGAAAGCACAAATATCCCTGCTGGCTTTCTTGGGAGCTGAATACACAGTACTTGAAATACTCCTACAATAATTAAAATGTTTCCACAATCATCAAAATATCTCCACAAGCACTGAAGTATCCCCACAATCATTGCAATATTTTCACAATCAAGTGTGTGGCCACTCATAGAAAAGAGCGAATGTACAAGGCATGCGGGCTGTGAGAGCTATTCATCGCCACCAATTAAATGTGTTGTTATTTTCTTAGTTTGTATACAAGACGCACACGAAAAGCGATTATCAAACATTACGTGTTAAAAGGAATGGGATATTTAATTGAACGACCTGTAATATCGACTTCTGGGTAGTAGTGGTTACACGCATTTTGATGAATTGTTGGGTCTGTGTGTTCGTTTGATTTGATTTTGCCATTGTGGCAACGTTCCTCATTATTAACTCCGTTTCATAAAGTGATTATTATTATTATTTAGTTAGTTAGTTGCATATTTTCTCCGGGACATCGAAGAAGAATATAATTTTATTTCACCGTTACATGGTTTTGTGAAATGACTTCCTAAAGCAGGTTGTTTGACATCGATTTCCTTCTTGCAAAGAATATACTGGCCGGTTGACCGTAGCAATGGTTACTATAGTTTGATGCTCTGCAAACCGCGAGGAGGGGGGTGGCTTGAGACCTGGACCTACAACTATCTATCAGCTGCCCCCTCCCCCCCCCCGGCTCAGTTCATTACCTGCTCCCAAGCTCAGTTCATTACCTACTCCCCAGCTCAGTTTATTGCCTACTTCCCAGCTCAGTTCATTGCCTGCTCCCCAGCTCAGTTCATTACCTACTCCCCAGCTCAGTTCATTGCCTGCTCCCCAGCTCAGTTCATTACCTACTCCCCAGCTCAGTTCATTGCCTGCTCCCCAGCTCAGTTCATTACCTACTCCCCAGCTCAGTTCATTGCCTTCTCCCCAGCTAAGTTCATTACCTGCTCCCCAGCTCAGTTCCATGCCTGCTCCCTGGCTCAGTTCATTGCCTACTCCCCAGCTCAGTTCATTACCTGCTCCCCAGCTCAGTTCATTGCCTGCTCCCTGGCTCAGTTCATTACCTGCTCCCCAGCTCAGTTCATTACCTGCTCCCCAGCTCAGTTCCTTGCCTGCTCCCTGGCTCAGTTCATTGCCTGCTCCCCAGCTTAGTTCATTGCCTGCTCCCCAGCTTAGTTCATTGCCTGCTCCCCAGCTCAGTTCATTGCCTACTCCCCAGCTCAGTTCATTGCCTGCTCCCCAGCTCAGTTCATTGCCTACTCCCCAGCTCAGTTCATTACCTGCTCCCCAGCTCAGTTCATTGCCTGCTCCCCAGCTTAGTTCATTGCCTGCTTCCCGGCTCAGTTCATTACCTGCTCCCCAGCTCAGTTCATTACCTGCTCCCCAGTTCAGTTCATTACCTGCTCCCCAGCTCAGTTCCTTGCTTGCTCCCTGGCTCAGTTCATTGCCTACTCCCCAGCTCAGTTCATTACCTGCTCCCCAGCTCAGTTCCTTGCCTGCTCCCTGGCTCAGTTCATTGCCTACTCCCCAGTTCAGTTCATTACCTGCTCCCCAGCTCAGTTCCTTGCCTGCTCCCCGGCTCAGTTCATTACCTGCTCCCCAGCTCAGTTCATTACCTGCTCCCCAGCTCAGTTCATTACCTGCTCCCCAGCTCAGTTCATTACTTGCTCCCCGGCTCAGTTCATTACTTGCTCCCCGGCTCAGTTCATTACCTGCTCCCCGACTCAGTTCATTACTTGCTCCCCGGCTCAGTTCATTACCTGCTCCCCGGCTCAGTTCATTACTTGCTCCCCGGCTCAGTTCATTACTTGCTCCCCGGCTCAGTTCATTACCTGCTCCCCGGCTCAGTTCATTACTTGCTCCCCAGCTCAGTTCATTACTTGCTCCCCGGCTCAGTTCATTACCTGCTCCCTTGGTTCACGGTGATTTTGGCGATCTGTGAGAAGTCTACCCTAAATCGGCACGTTAGATGATGATGATGGTGCGTGGGTCTCACAGCAATTTTATGTTTAGTAGTTTGCCATTGTCAGCTACCGTGGCTTGTGGGCTTGTGATCGCAGTGTCACAATTCCCACACAGCAGTGCTCACCAGTGCTCACATTCCGTTGTAGACGATCTGGCTACAAAGTCTCTACGTTCTGCAGCATTTTATAAGCTTCAAGTCGTCCAGAAAGCAATGGCAAATGACCCAATGTAAAATCTCCCAGTTAAACCACAAAGAGTCGACAAATGCGGGGGCCGCTTTACAGTGTCCTGTAAAGGATATGCCACTTAATGACTAAAGTTTGTTGTTTGCTTTATGGAAGGTACAATGTTTATACAACTGCGAACATCAGTACAACGCGATCTGCTGCAAAATCGTCTGCAACAAGGGCCGCCGGAAGATGGGCACTTTGGTTCTCTGGACCTTCACCTCCCCCACCCCCCCCCTTTTTTTTTGCGCTGGCTGCTGAACATTGGGAGGGATTGTTTATGGGAACGCTCCGATTTCTATGATATCGGTTCTTAATTCAACGCAACGAAACTCAAATCTGAGTTTCAGTAAGCAAAGTTATGCAAGGGGATATCTGCTTGTATTTTTTTTCCTGCCATGCTTTGTGAATTCGTTACAATCACTTTTTTTTTTTTAGTATTTAGAAGCCATGATTTGTTAACCCTTAGGCTCGATATTATGGATATCGTAACCCTTCGGCCTTGATTCCATGATAAATACCGTAAAACTGAGAGAAATGTGGCTTTTCTGCCTACCCCCGGGAGTGAACCCGGACCACAAGGAGTTCGTCACCCGGTCACCGCGCAATCCGGTTTAGCCAACTACGCTAGCGAGCCGGGCTCGTTACAATCACAACATGTCAGACCGAAATACTCTCCACCGCTAGTAATTCTGCCGTTGCTGCTTCACCCTCCATTTTATTGCTTGATATTGTGACGTCAAACACAAGGCTTTCATTTTTAAACAATGCCCGTTCACCTTTGCAGATCTGTTCATGTTAGCTCTTAAGTGTAAATTAATCCGTCTTTAAATGGGCGTGGACCGTCTTTGATCAGCCGTTGTACTGATGCTTCTGTTTCGACAGCCTTCCATTCCCGACACCACCGGTCTAAAATGATTACCACCCTGTTTAAAGCTGAGAGGAATCGTGACCCAGTCCTCGTCATACGCTAGCTTGTCAATTGCACAAACATTTCTGATCGTGACTTCTGTCTGTGCCATCTGAGAGCCTATGGCCCTTGCTGTCACCCAAGGCCTTTTGTACAATGTGTTCCCTTTCCGCAGAAACTCTAATGTTCATTTGTGCCGGTAAGACCTCACACTTCCCATATACTGACGGTAGTGGAGGTTTAGTTTAGTTTTACTTTAGTCGACCGATCAACATCGTGGCAGGCGGTTGTAAATCCACAAGTGCTCCGTTCTACTTCTGAAAAATCTCAGCGCGTAGTACCGGGAAGGATCCTGAAATACTTGTGGGTTTATTTTTAACTTTAAATTTTGCCCGGGCAAGCGACGTTAGTCTACCCTTGTTCGATTTCCCACTGCCGATGTATTTTTTACGTGCGCAAACAATACACACGGGCGTCCAGTCTTATTACCCAGAGACCAGGGGAAATTACTAAAGTCCATGTGAAAAGAACCGCAGCGTTCACCAGGGTTTGAAACCGGGACCTCCTGCACTCGAAACAGATGCCTAACCTCAAGACCACGCAGTCTCCCTTCCCCTCCCCTCCCCCCCCCCCCGCCCTGCAGTGGAAGTATGCGCTGCATGCACACGATTGGCGTATCCTGTGTACATTCCAAACGACTCGCATGGCTATATTGTACACGCGTTCCAGCTTCTCTATTTGGCTATGAGGTTATGTGAGCAGTCCAGACACATACTCTCTAGCCGAGATACGATATAATGAGCTGCTTAATTAACTAGGTCAATGGCTTTCAGTCTTCCTAATGCAGCGACCCTTCAGTACAGTTCCTCATGTCGTGACGACCCTTCAGTACAGTTCTTCATGTCGTGACGACCCTTCAGTACAGTTCTTCATGTCGTGGCGACCCTTCAGTACAGTTCCTCATGTCGTGGCGACACTTCAGTACAGTTCCTCATGTCGTGGCGACCCTTCAGTACAGTTCCTCATGTTGTGGCAACCCTTCAGTACAGTTCTTCATGTTGTGACGACCCTTCAGTACAGTTCCTCATGTTGTGACGACCCTTCAGTACAGTTCCTCATGTTGTGACGACCCTTCAGTACAGTTCCTCATGTTGTGGCGACCCTTCAGTACAGTTCTTCATGTTGTGGCGACCCTTCAGTACAGTTCCTCATGTTGTGACGACCCTTCAGTACAGTTCCTCATGTTGTGGCAACCCTTCAGTACAGTTCTTCATGTTGTGACGACCCTTCAGTACAGTTCCTCATGTTGTGACGACCCTTCAGTACAGTTCCTCATGTTGTGGCGACCCTTCAGTACAGTTCCTCTTGTTGTGGCGACCCTTCAGTACAGTTCTTCATGTCGTGGCGACCCTTCAGTACAGTTCTTCATGTCGTGGCGCCCCTTCAGTACAGTTCTTTATGTCGTGGCGCCCCTTCAGTACAGTTCCTCATGTCGTGGCGACCCTTCAGTACAGTTCCTCATGTCGTGGCGACCCTTCAGTACAGTTCCTCATGTCGTGGCGACGGTTCAGTACAGTTCCTCATGTCGTGGCGACCCTTCAGTACAGTTCCTCATGTCGTGGCGACGGTTCAGTACAGTTCCTCATGTCGTGGCGACGGTTCAGTACAGTTCCTCATGTCGTGGCGACGGTTCAGTACAGTTCCTCATGTCGTGGCGACGGTTCAGTACAGTTCCTCATGTCGTGGCGACGGTTCAGTACAGTTCCTCATGTCGTGGCGACCCTTCAGTACAGTTCCTCATTTTGTGGCGACCCTTCAGTACAGTTCCTCATGTTGTGGCGACCCTTCAGTACAGTTCCTCATGTCGTGGCGACCCTTCAGTACAGTTCCTCATGTCGTGGCGACGGTTCAGTACAGTTCCTCATGTCGTGGCGACGGTTCAGTACAGTTCCTCATGTCGTGGCGACGGTTCAGTACAGTTCCTCATGTCGTGGCGACGGTTCAGTACAGTTCCTCATGTCGTGGCGACGGTTCAGTACAGTTCCTCATGTCGTGGCGACCCTTCAGTACAGTTCCTCATTTTGTGGCGACCCTTCAGTACAGTTCCTCATGTTGTGGCGACCCTTCAGTACAGTTCCTCGTGTTGTGGCGACCCCCATCCATACAATTATTTTCGTTGCTACTTCATAACTTCAGTGAATATGTGTTTTCTGGTGCTCTTAGACGACCCTTGTGAAAGTGCAAGGGTCGTTTCAGTCCAAAAAGTGTCGCGACCCACACGTTGAGAACAGCTAAACTAGGTACAGTTACGTAAACCGCAAGGTTTGTATGATAAGTATTCGGTGAACGAGTTCGGCAAATCGTCCCGGTGATAAATGACCGAGCTTGTGATCGTGTGTTAACGGGGAGAATGCAAAGTGATAACAGAATGTGGATTCCGGAAGGAAGGGGTGGGGGGGGGGGGGGAATAAACCCACTGCCTCCCTAACAACCATGTCGTACAAGGTGAATAATTAGAGAAGTTTCTTTTGAAATTGAAGTATCCTTGCACAATTTTCTAATAGAAGACGATGCTTAAAGGGTGTATGCCTTCTTTAAGTGCTTAATAATAATGTGCTGAATGGCTTTATTTTATATGTGTTTAAGCTTCTCTTTTTTTGGCTACATCTATGAAATGTTTGAGATATATTTAGAAACTGCGAATTACTGCCTTTACTTTGCCACTGTTACGGTGTAGGCAGGGAAGTCTTTGAGCCTGGGGATTTATGGCCGCATGACTAATGCTGTCGCCACGACTGTGCAGATTTTATTTTATTTTGCCCCTGACAGAAAAAAAAGTCTTCAGCCTCACCAAGTATTCGAACCCAAGTCTCTCGCTTGGGAGCCCAGCGTTTTAACCGTCTGGCCAGCAGATCCTCCGAAATATGTGTATAAATAAAAACCTAAACGTTAACTTCTACACATGGCGAGTAGAAGGGAATAGAGCCGCTTTACAAAGTTTGATGGCGTGGTGGCTGTACTTTGGGTGTGGCTCTACTAGGGGTGTGGGCTGTACTCGGGTGTGGGTTTTACTCGGGGTATGGGCTGTACTCGGGTTGTGGGTTGTACTCGGGGTGTATGCTGAACTCAGGGTGTGGGCTGTACTCGGGGTGTGGGCTGTACTCGAGGTGTGGGCTGTACTCGGGGTGTGGGCTGTACTCGAGGTGTGGGCTGTACTCGGGGTGTGGGCTGTACTCGGGGTGTGGGCTGTACTCGGGGTGTGGGCTGTACTCGGGGTGTGGGCTGTACTCGGGGTGTGGGCTGTACTCGAGATGTTGGCTGTACTCGAGATGGGGGTGCGGTGGGGGAGGGGGGGGGGCTGTGTCCGATTTCTTTACAAATAAACTGAGGTAGGGTAGCGCTCTAAATGCTTAAGACCCCAGCTTCCAAGAACCTCGACCCCACTATTACTATACCTAATAATCCCGATATTCATCGTGTGGGTGCCGGGTCCTCTGACCCCACTAATACTATACCTAATAATCCCGATATTCATCGTGTGGGTGCCGGATTCTCTGACCCCACTAATACTATACCTAATAATTCCGATATTCATCGTGTGGGTGCCGGGTCCTCTGACCCCACTAATACTATACCTAATAATCCCGATATTCATCGTGTGGGTGCCGGGTTCTCTGACCCCACTAATACTATACCTAATAATCCCGATATTCATCGTGTGGGTGCCGGGTTCTCTGACCCCACTAATAATATACCTAATAATCCCGATATTCAATCGTGGGGTGCCGGGTTCTCTGACCCCACTAATACTATACCTAATAATCCCGATATTCATCGTGTGGGTGCCGGGTTCTCTGACCCCACTAATACTATACCTAATAATCCCGATATTCATCGTGTTGGTGCCGGGTTCTCTGACCCCACTAATACTATACCTAATAATCCCGATATTCATCGTGTGGGTGCCGGGTTCTCTGACCCCACTAATACTATACCTAATAATCCCGATATTCATCGTGTGGGTGCCGGGTCCTCTGACCCCACTAATACTATGCCTAATAATCCCGATATTCATCGTGTGGGTGCCGGGTCCTCTGACCCCACTATTACTATGCCTAATAATCCCGATATTCATCGTGTGGGTGCCGGGTCCTCTGACCCCACTATTACTATGCCTAATAATCCCGATATTCATCGTGTGGGTGCCGGGTCCTCTGACCCCACTATTACTATGCCTAATAATCCCGATATTCATCGTGTGGGTGCCGGGTCCTCTGACCCCACTATTACTATGCCTATGAATCGAGATATTTACCGGAAAAAGGGGGTGGAGCTGGGAGGAGAGAATATAACCACTTCCTCTCTGACAAGCATGTCATACAAAGCGAAGATTTTCCTTCAAACTCGCAGTACATCTGCCTGAGAAGCGAGCAACCAACAGCCTATAAACAATTTTGCCAGATCTATAAAACTGAGGTGCACGCAAAACTCAAAATCTGATAGAAGACCACAACCCGGAAATGGCCCAACAGCCAGAACTTTCCGGCCGAGTTTATGACTTGCAGAGGCCCAGAAAAAAAACTCGTTATGGCGCGAGATGTTAGACAATCTATCTTTTTTTTACCCCACCAGGGCATCACACAAGCGATAAACACCCGATGACACAAACTTCCACCATGTGGATGAGGATCACCCATGGAGAGGTCCCAGAAACGACGTCTAGCCAGTCAGACCATATTTATGGCCTGGCTATATTGCGGCCCCTGGCAAGAGCCAGAATATGGCTTCAAATGACGAAAAATTGCATCTCACAAGAAGATGACTATATATGTACATGTTAGACAAGGAAATGATCGCCTGACACCAAGACATCATCGCCCACCAGGTCGCCCATTGGCTCGCAGGTAGACCACTTCGTCGCCGGTCGAGACAGTATTTGCGTCTGTCTCCTTTAATCGCATCAAGACTTCAAGAGTTCACAGCTCTTGGTGGCGTGCATCGATAAGCCATTTTATTTAGCGCACATTCCCTAGCCACAAATATAACCTAAAGCTCTCCCTTCGGGGATGCTAGTTGAACATGGAGATTTTTTTCTTAAAGAACAGGCAACCCAAAGAAAAAATGACGGGAAGAAAATCACAGATTGGACTGAAACTCGACTCTGCTTTAGTCGTTAGGAACTGGAGTTAGACTGTTTAGATTCCTGTTTGGGTTCCCAGGTCCATGTTGGAATGCATCTGTCTGAGAGGCGAGAGACCAACCCTCTGCATCCAAAAAGCTAGATTTGTCAAATCGAACGGCACACAAAAGTTCTGAAACAAGTCCAAAGCCCAGAAGTGGACGAACAACCAAAACTTTCTGTTTGTGTTGACAACCTGGTAAAGGTAAGAAGAAGAAAATGATTATAGGGATACCAGGTTACTTTGTTGTCAACGTTACAGACCTTCATTAGCTTGGAGTTTAAGAAAGGCTATTCCATGACATAGTTTCGTATTTGAAAATTCTTAATGACAAAAACATTTCTTCAGTCATCCAGTCGTGTGATTTCAGTAATATAAAGAGGACACCAAAATCCCGCTCTTGTATTTGACCTCCAAATAACAACATAAAGATAACTAATCCACAATTATAACATTTGTTGTCGAATTTCCTTTTTGCTCTATGAACGTGTCTTATCCCGGTCATTGACCGCGCGGACTTTGCGGGTAAATCTTTTTCTTAGCAGTCTACCGTACTTCCCTCAAGAAATGACCCTCGATAATATTTTACGCTCCTATGAAGATTTCTTTAGTCAGCACTTCTGGTTAAAGCCAGTAATTGTCTGGGCCAAGTGTTACACCGGTAAAAATATATGTAGACCGGATGTGGGGGGAAAAAGGGGGGGGGGGAGACAGACAGACGTACAGATTTGGCTGCCAGCGGAGGGTCAGACTGTTGTATAAACGGACAAACACACAGTGGACATGCAAGCAGATGGATGAATGAATGGGTGGACACAGACAGACGAACGAACAGGCAGGCAGACTTGCAAACCGACGCATATAAGTAGAAACAGACTGGTTTAAGATTCGACTTTATGGCGTGTTGGGCACACTCACGGATACAACCTTGTCTCCCACGACACATGTCCTGAGGTGTAGCTCAGACTGTTGCTGTAACACACGGTACAGACATACAGATAGACAGACGAACAGACAGACAGACAGACAGACAGACAGACAGACAGACAGACAGACAGACAGATGGGCGAGTGAATGAATATGTAAATGCATGGACAGACAGACAGACAGACACGGACGGACGGACGAACGGACAGATAGATAGATAAGATAGATAGATAGATAGATAGATAGATAGATAGATAGATAGATAGATAGATAGATAGATAGATAGATAGATAGATAGATAGATAGATAGATAGATAGATAGATAGATAGATAGATAGATAGATAGAGAGATAGAGAGAGAGATAGAGAGAGAGAGAGAGATAGATAGATAGATAGATAGATAGATAGATAGATAGATAGATAGATAGATAGATAGATAGATAGATAGATAGATAGATAGATAGATAGATAGATAGATAGATAGATAGATAGATAGATAGATAGATAGATAGATAGATAGATAGATAGATAGATAGATAGATAGATAGATAGATAGATAGATAGATAGATAGATAGATAGATAGATAGATAGATAGATAGATAGATAGATAGATAGATAGATAGATAGATAGATAGATAGATAGATAGATAGATAGATAGATAGATAGATAGATAGATAGATAGATAGATAGATAGATAGATAGATAGATAGATAGATAGATAGATAGATAGATAGATAGATAGATAGATAGATAGATTGACAGAAAATAACTACAACACTCTCTTTATCTCTCTCTCTCTCTCTCTCTCTCTCTCTCTCTCTCTCTCTGTCAGGCCTCTCTGGCTGTCTATATCCCCCTTTCTCTTTCTATCCATGTCTCTCTATCCACCTGTCTCTCACTTTCCTCTGTCCCCTCTCTACTTTCCTATCTCCCCCCCCCCACCCCCGTAATTTTCTGACTCTCTTTCACTCCTTTTCTCTACCTCGCCGTTTTTCTCCTTCTTTCACACACACACACACACACACACACACACACACACACATATCTGTACTTGGCACAGTGGGACAAATATCAGGCCTTGTGCAGATACCAACATCTGCTAGCGCTGCGCATTCATCACGTCCAGGTGCCTGTGACTGTTGCTGTCTTTTGTCGCGACTCAGTGTCTCTCTCAGGGTCTGCTCGTCTGATGCATGCTTCATTTGTTGCCGGCCTATATCGGTTCATGTGATCCCACTGTCATCTTGGTGTGCAACTGGTTTATTTATTGGCAGCGCCTATCGGTTCATGTGATCACACTGTCATCTTGGTGTGCAACTGGTTTATTTATTGGCAGCGCCTACTGATTCATGTGATCACACTGTCATCTTGGTGTGCAACTGGTTTATTTATTGGCAGCGCCTATTGATTCATGTGATCACACTGTCGTCTTGGTGTGCAACTGGTTTATTTATTGGCGCGCGCCTATCGGTTCATGTGATCACGCTGTCATCTTGGTGTGCAACTGGTTTATTTATTGGCGGCGCCTATCGGTTCATGTGATCACGCTGTCATCTTGGTGTGCAACTGGTTTATTTATATTTCATGTGTCACACGTCAACTTGGTGTGCAACTGGTTTATTATTGCCAGCATGTGATCACTCTGTCATCTTGGTGTGCAGCTGGTTTATTTATTGGCAGTGTCTACCGGTTCATGTGATCACACAGTCAACTTGGTGTGCAACTGGTTTATTTATTGGCAGCGACTATCGGTTCACGTGATCACACTGTCATCTGGTGTCAGTCAGTCTGGTTTCCAGTATCGCCTGCTTTAGAGTGACCTAACTCCAGACAAAGACAACATTAGGGGAGGGAGGGGTTCACCCCTCAGAACTTTCAACGGAGGCATGGTAGCTCAAAAGACTTCAGCCAAGTTTAAGTGTGCAAAAAAATAAAATAATAATATTATTATTGTTTTATCTTGAATGGCAAATAATTATAATAATATATGTGAAATGTGTAAACACATACTGTTTTTTTTTTAAGTCTAAGTGAGGTTAAAGGGGAGACGGGTGGTGGTGGAGAGGAAGGAGGCAACCTCAGTCTTCATTAAAAAAAAAAACTGGGAAGCATAGAAGAGTGCCACTTCCACGGCCTCTTATGGTGGGTGGCAAACGTTTGAAAGCACTTGGTGAGAGGAGTACCTGTGTAGAAGTCACATGCGGTTGAGGCAAGTGGAAACGAGATTAAAAGTAAGCTTTGTTAGCCCCCCTGGGAGTTGATGTGCTCTAGACGGAGAGAGACCTGCAGTGGGCAGCAGAAGATAGGAAGGTTTGAAGTGAGATAGTTAAGGACTTATATTCCAATAGGCAGAAGGAGAGGTGCTTAAGAGTTGGTCATCTTATCCGTCTATCAGAAGTGTGGACACGGCCTCAACTCTGTAGCGTCCAGTTTCTGTATGTTCTCCACGCCATTAATTCACACTTGAAACGGCCTTTAAAATCCAACCCTCCTGATACTACTGTGTTTTCAAGAATTATGGCTGTACCGAATATTCGCTTCGTATTCGCTTCGGGGCCGAATAGTGGACCTATTGACTATTCGGTATTCGGCCGAATAGTTGCGGAAGGGCCGAATACGAATAGTAGTTACCTTACTTCTGCATACAAGGCCTTAATTCTGACAATATGGAACGACTGGTTTTGTTGAGAGCTAATGCAGCTTTCATGCATTAAATTAGCTGTCAGTGACAATTTCCAACTTTAGTTACTTGTTATAATACTTAGATTCTTTCATTCCTAGTTATTAGTTACCACAGACTGACTGAAGGATGCAAAACATAAAATGTTTTTAAATGTTTACTGTTCTGTACGAATACTATCTAGACATGGAAAGAATATAAACTCTGGCCACATCCAAGTCGATAATATGAAAATAAAACGAACGGAAACATATAAGTACTTGGGTGCAAACTTCAAGTGTTCCAACATGCTGAGAGAAGAAATACAATCTAGAATATAATCTAGAAATAAAGTATACTATGCCCTTCAACATCTGCTAAATCCAATTGTCTGTCTCGCAACACCAAGATCAAAATATATAAAACGTGGATAAGACCAGTTGTATTATATGGCTCTCAAACTTGAAGCAGAAATGAAAAACATAAGGCCTTATTACGGGTTTTCAAAAACATTCTGCAGCAGTAAACCTCAAGGGCTCAGAATGCTAAAGAAGAAGATGACTATGTGCTACTTTATGTAAAGTAAACTTTCAGCGTACATTTGACATTATGAATGTGTGTGTGTGTTTTTTTTTTTTTTGTGTGATATATTTCATATACTATTCACTATTCGTATTCGTATTCGGCCGAATAGTGAAAATCACTATTCGGTACAGCCCTACCAAAAATATAAGACCGGGTCTTATAATAATTTTTTTCTTCGACAGGTACACAGACCTTTTTTTTACGGAACATTTTTCAGATACAGAAGTCTACACCGATTCATGTACACAATTCTACATTTGTGTAAAAACAGCCACGTCGTCTGCTTCTGGGACATCGTCACAGCTCTCCAAATCCCAAATTGTGGCCCAAATCCCCTCATTATCAAGTACGCGCTATGGCATCTGCATGCACCCCAACTGGCCATTCGGCGAGGAGCCTCGCTACTGTCTCTGCCTTCTAGCTCCTTACAGAGCATAAGCTCTCATGTAACTCATGCCAAGTTTGTGGGTAGATTTGTTTTCCTGTTGTTTAGAATTTATCTTCTAGTACGGGCATGAGGTAATTCCACACCAACCCTCCATGCATGTTAGGTTACAGTTTTACATTTGTTTGCTCTTTTTATTTTGACCTGGTTAACACACACAGACCAAATGCATTCTCTCTCTCTCTCTCTCTCTCTCTCTCTCTCTCTCTCTCTCTCTCTCTCTCTCTCTTTTCTCTATCTCTCTCTCTCGTTCTCTCTTTTTATCTATCTCTTTCTTTCTTTCATCTATAATCTTTGTCTTTATTTATTTACATATTTCTGCCCACTCTCTTTCTTTCTTCATGTCTCTTTCTCCCTCCTTCGCCCTCTGTTTCTCTCGCCCTCGCTTTTCATCTTTCTCCACACCCAAATCCCAGTTCTCTCTCACTCTCCGCAAATTTATTTCTATCCTTTTTTCTTTCTCACTTGCACTCTCCCTGTCATTTTCTTACACCCTGGAAATTAAAGTCTGTTCGTTATCTCCTCCATATCAATCTCTTTCTCTCTTTCTGTGTGTGTGTGTGTCTGTGTGTGTGTTTGTGAAACCATGTATGTGTAGGGGTCGACATTGATTAAGTTGGTTTACATTCTCTGTAGTTCTTGAGTTGAAGAATTAATGAACATTAATTGGAGTGAATTCGGGAAAGTAAAAGAAATTAGAAGGATGTCTGGACAACTGCTTAAAGATTAAACTGATTAAAGAAGACGGCAAAATATGGGCCACATCTGGAGGAGAAGAGGACAAACAAACCCTAAACAGGTACTTCTGCTTTTTCGCTGAGTGCTGCGCGCACATACGTTTTACAGATCCGACTTATTTGTACGCACAACGATGGTTCCTTGCTTCTCAGCAGACGCATCCCGACTTTGAAGGAAGCCCTTAATTGGTCAAGTTTTACGATATACTTGCTGGGAGGCAGTGGGCCTATTCTTGTTTTCCCCACAATGGCGCCTCGGAACCCACACGGCTATAAACATGTTCTGAAAAGTGAAACAAATGCCTTGAGGAGGAAACACGGGCGTCCAAAAGAAACGCCGACAAACGTTGCTAAAAAAAGACTAAAGGGACAGAACTATGTGCCTCCCATGATGCCGTAAACACCGCACGAGATAGAAATGCAGGTTCAAACCGCCAGCCCTTGGTGACCTGTAACCGGCATAACAGGTTGATGGTAATGATTGGTTTGAAGCCTTTTAATGTCCCAGTGGGTACCAGGGCTCCATTAGGTTAGTTCGATGTTTGTCTCCCCATTTACTCACTCTTACACACTAGCTCACTTCTGATTGGTCGACCTTCAGCCTAGCTTACTTCTGATTGTTCGACTTTGAGCTACGCTTCCTTGCATCAAAGTGACGGTTGTTTTTCGTAACATCGTTGATATCGCGTGTTCAATATTTCAACACTGCAGAGCTTTTAACACTCCAAAAACATCGACAAACTGGGTCTAATACACCCCCCCCCCCCCACCCCACATAGAGAGTGCTGAAACCTATGTTACAGGCATTCTCTGTCTCGGAATGAAAACGTCATGCAAGACATCAAGGAAACCAAACAAGAGAGCGGGACACACCTGTAACTTCCACAAAAGTGGACTAGTCCAGAAAAGCTGTCAATGAAAATCGACCTACTTTGTTTGCGGAGACTAACGTCAAACTAAATCCTTATTGGAGTGGGGGGGGGGGGGGGGGTTTTAAAAAGAGTTACCTCCCCCTTCCCTTTCTTCCTACGTAACAAGCATATAGTACAGGGCGATTAATTAGAAGTGTTGCTTCGAAGTCGCAGTACATCTGCCTTAGAGGCGAGGGGCCAACAGTCTGCATGGAAATAAACCGAATCTGATAAACGGGTGCGCACTAAAAACTCAGTTTCTAGAAGACCAAAGTCAAGAAGTGGACGAATAGCCAGAACCTTCCGCCAGATTTTGCAGCTGGTAAGCGCGAAGAAGCATAACTTTAAACCTGCAGTTAAAACTGTCCTAAGTGTCGTGGAGTAAATCAACCAAACCCTGTACATTAGACTATTCGGGATGTTGACGCCCCTAGCGGGCAGGTCACATTTTAAATTTAGACCCGTCCGGGGGGGGGGGGAATTTATAGTCCCTCATATCGATTTATACATCTATCTGGTGTAAAAGATATTTCTATACCCTCTAGTTGTTTTGAAAAGTCTACATTTTCAAACTTGCAACTGTGGGATGAATATTTTCTGGAATAATATTCAGAATTCATAGAAACCTTTTTACTCTGCGACGCATTAATATCGCGGGTTACTTTCTTTGAAAGGACGTTAGCGTACCGCATCATTCTCTGTCTGCGTCCCATATTTTTACAGATCATCAGCACTGTGTGGGTAATGTGGTCAGCATTATGCCGGCTGTCTTTACTTTCCCTGGATAGCCCATCCTGGTACCCATTTTAGACTGAGTCGACCTGCGACGTTCCATACCACGACAAAAATCCACGCAGCCTGCAGTGGGTTTCGATCGCGGTATGCTGGCTTACGAGTCGGACTCGCAACGCCTTAGCCACGGACGTCGCCATTGAACAGTACCTAGACCGATTTGGCAAATTGGCGTCTTTGTACAATTTGGAGAGGAATATGTATACATTGAAGTTGGCTCAAGGTTTGCGTGGTGAGGCATACAAGATTTATCAGCGGATGCCCACCGGAACAGAAACGGATTATGATGCGCTGTGTCAGGCTTTGCTGAAGCGTTTCGAACTAAATGCTGCGACATGCAGACAGAAGTTCCGAAATGAGAGAAAGCTGACAGGGAAGAACTATCCCCAGTTCGCCAGTCGCCTTCAGGGATATTTGACTAGGTGGAGGGAAATGTCAGGATACTCTTCTTCTTTTAAAGATTAACAGTAGATGTTCCTAACGGAACAACTCCGAGAGACATTACCTCGCCCTATGCAAACGTTCTTGACGGAGAATGGTGCTGACAGACTGAGTGAGATCTTGACGTCTTCTGAGATATATGAACTGTCACATAAAGATGTGTGTACATGGAAACCCAAGGCCCAGGGCCAAGCGAAGAATGGTGGTAATGGTCATAAAACCCATCCAAATGAATCCCCTAAAAAGATTTCATCCCAAGCACAACCCCAGAACCCCTCTAAATTTCAGGGAACACAAAAGAGACAACCCTTTAATGGGCCTAAAAAGCCATACTGCAAATTTTGTAAGAACAATAACCACTGGACTAGTGAGTGTAAATCAAAACAGTCAGGGGGTTTGCAGTTATCAGCTTTATTGTCTACTGTAGTACCTTCTACCCGGGAAAAGTTGTACAATGGTTCCAATAGGCTACCTGTGGTAGAAAGGGTCTGGACGAACGGATATTTCTTGCGTTGTTTAAATGATAGCGGTTTTTCCTACGGGGCTGTGGTGAGGCCAGAGTTTGTAAAACCTGACCAGTATACAGGCAGATTCATAGAGCTCCGATGTGCTACATTGGATGCTAAACCTTTAAACTTGCCGATTGCTAAGATTCGAGTCAAGTCGAAGTATGTCTCTGGGTTAATTGAGGCAGCAGTGCTTGAACACTGTACCTTTGATTTAATTTTGGGTGGAGTTTATGTAGTTTTAGCAGAACCGAGGAAACCCTCAGAGCATATTGCTGCGGTGACCACCCGAGCTCAGCATAAGAGTGCCTCAGAAGATTCTCCTCATGTAAATCCTCTACCTGAGGAAATCAAGGTGGCCCAAAGTAGTGAACCGACTCTTAAGGCATAAGGACATCTTAGCCTAGACACTGTAGAAGTCGGCGACAGGGTCAGGTTGTCTGGCTTCTTGGCAGGTTTTTCTGATATAATTGAAATTAAAAAAAAAAAAACAAAAAAAAAGTAATAACAAAAAATGGAGAGAAAATTTTGGGGGAAGGGGGAGGGGGGTAATTCCAAGTAATTTGAAGATAATTAAACAGATTGCAATGAATCAAGATGTGACGAAAAGACGCCACGTCGGATTGGGCACACGATGAGAAAACACGAGAAGAATATAGCTAGAATGTCTTTACACTGGAACCCACAGGACTTAGAAATAAAGGCAAACTAAGTGCACACATGGAAATTAGAGTTAAAAATGAAGTTGAAATAATGGGATCAAGTGCAAGCCATATAAAAAAAATAAGAGGGACTGGTGACAGTTAGTTTAGGGCCCATGCTCCATTGGGAGATAACGTGAAGAAAAGATCAGGAAAATACCCGTGTGTAGTAGCAGAGCTTACAGTAGAGATAATAATACATAGACAATTCTTATTCTTCTTGACGTTAACGGGTGTAAACTCCGGCGGAAAGTTCTGGTTGTCGTCCACTTCTGGACTTTAATCTTATTCCAGAAGTTGAGTTTGGGGTGCAAATCCGTTTTACTGACTTATGTGTATGCAGACTGTAAGTTCCTCGCCTCTCATACATATGTAGTCCAACTTCGAATTAAAAAATCCTAGTTGACTCTAACGACAAGCTTCTTAGGGGGCAGTGGGACCCCTCCCCCCCCCCTGCCCCCAAATGGATTTACCTAACCCACACGGGAGGCATAGACAAAGAAATATAAGTTACAAATTAGAGCTAATTGGTACCATTGTCTCCATATGAAATGGTTATTGAGCATCCTTTCACTGCTAAAACTGCTGTAGGAAACGATTCGCTTATGAACGTGTCCCGAGCTCAACGATGTCATTTCTGTTGAACAAGAACTCATAAGGGGCCAAGTAAGGAGTAACCGATAAACCGATATTCCTGGGGCAGAATAAGGTAGAGCGAGACCCAGGGAAGAAATATATTCCGGAGAGCGTGGTGGGTAGAGTTACTTGGAGACAAAAAAAGGCATTAGCAATCCACCCGGTGTTGATAAAACAGCAATGCACTGTAATCAAATGTTATCTACGTCAGGGTCCGGCGGTACATGAGGGAAACTTGATACCGGAACGTTTTCGCACAAATCCCCAGGGTGTCTTTATCTTCATTGTGTCATTTCAGCTTCTTGCGTGCATGTGTGCAACCCTGGGTAATGACAACTGGTTCTGTTTCGACACTGGCGTTAAATATAAGTCTGCGGGGAGGGGGGGGGGGGCAGATCAAGGAAAATTAGGAGAATGGTGGAAGAGACAAGTAAGCCAGAAAAAGCAGCAACAAAAATGAAAAAGCATCAGGGATCTAAGGATGAGAGAACAGCCGGGACAGGAAGAGAGAGAGAGAGAGAGAGAGAGAGAGAGAGAGAGAGAGAGAGAGAGGAGAGAGAAGGGGATAGATGGTGTGAGAGAGAGTACCGAAGTGGAGGTAAAAAGACTATTAGGATTAGATGCGAAAAAAAAGAAACTAAAAACTAATGACGATGATAAAAGAAAATCCAGATGATGATAGTGATGATGAAGGTGTGACGATGATGATGATTTGGGTGTAGACATAGGTGGTGATGATGATGATGATTACAATTGTTACGACATTAATAAAGATGACTGAAGAAGATGACTAAAAAAGAAGATGATGATGATGATCATTATTTTTATCATAAATATTATTATTATTATGGCCTATAAAAAGAAAAGGAGGTGGAAGAAGACAAGAAGAACGAAGAAACAAAAGAAGAAGAATAAGAAGAGGAAGACAAGAAGAACGAAGAAAAAGAAGAAGAAGAAGAAGAAGAAGAAGAAGAAGAAGAAGAAGAAGAAGAAGAAGAAGAAGAAGAAGAAGAAGAAGAAGAAGAAGAAGAAGAACAAACACTGTGTCGACGTGAAGGGAAAAGGAACAAATCGGTTATTAATAATAAAAGCAACGGCACACGCGTAATAACAAACAAACACTTGAGAGAACTCAGATAAGAGCAATAAATATGCCGTTTAAATCTCAGACGGCAGACAAAATAAACAGGCGACTTGTTCGACACTTCCATCCAGTCTTGCTGTCCACGTCACAGGTTTCGCCAAAATTATTTACCTGTAATCCAACGCTCAGTCCGACCGGTAAATTTTGTTTATCCTCCCAGTATTATTCTCTGTAGCTATCCTTACACATTCCTTAAATAATTGATGGCTTATTTAGCGTCCCGAATCGCGATATTTTAAATATCATACCGCTAGCAAAATCTTAGCATAGATAATAAAATAAAAATAGTTACGAACTCAAGACGCTAGAAACAGATGGGTTGTTTCTAGTAGAGGAGAGTCCTTTCACGTGGTTTCAATTGTACTACCCTCGCTAGGTATGCGGAATGATAAAGTTGTGTATTTGTACGGCAAACATTGGGTGTGTGCCACGGGCGTTGAATTTGGACGGATTTTGTTTGATCGATGTACGGAGAAGTTTCAATGTAATTGTGTGTGTCTGCGCTTTGTGGAGTTGAATCTCTCTCTCTCTCTCTCTCTCTCTCTCTCTCTCTCTCTCTCTCTCTCTCTCTCTCTCTCTCTCTCTCTCTCTCTCTCTCTCTCTTTCTCTCTCTCTCTCTCTCTTTTCTGCTACTGTTATTTTTACTTCTCTCGCTTTTCCTAATTCTTCTTCTTCTTCTTCTTCTTCTTCTTCTTCTTCTTCTTCTTCTTCTTCTTCTTCAACTACGATTGCTACAACAGTAACAACAACAAACTAGTAGTAGTAGCAGTAGTCGTAGTAGTAACAGTAGTAATAGTAGCAGTAGTAGTAATTGGTGTTTTTGTTCTGGAACCATTCTTCTATTGTTATTACTAAAACTACTACTACTACCACCACCACCAATACCATGATGTTGCTGCTACCCTTCTGTCCTTTCTACTTTTTCTTCTTCGTTTTTTTTTTTTTAAATTCACATTATTATTATTAACATCATCATCAGCATCATCATCGTCACCATCACCACAGTTAACGTAATAGTTTATCACCTCATCCGTTTCCTTGGCTTGTTCCCCTCTTCTGATGATTGACCTGTGAGAGACAAATGTCTCCCTGCGAAAATCTCCTTGTCAGCCCCAATCATTGTTTTGTGACACCTGGAGAAGGCTAATCAACACACCTGGCCGCAAACTAGCGTGAAGGTAACCTAAGCCGATTCATTTACCAGAAAAGGCCCATTAGTCTCGATCCATTTAAGAAGAAATCGGGACAGGAAGGTCAACTGCCATCTACATGCTCAAAAGAATGCGTTCGCTGTGGCGGTGTAGTTATTATTCATTTTGGCTTGTGACTGAATGGTCGTGGGTTCGTTCACAGACTGTGGTCAGTTCATAGTTTGTTTTTTTTTTTTTGGTGGAAATTCCTGCGAATCGTCGCTGACGCTACTGAGTTCGTGCTTTAAGTAACGCTATCAGCAATGGCGTGAACTGAAATTATGGTATGGGACCGTTAGTGTTGACACATCTGACAGCTACCTTATGCCTATTAATTTTGCGCATGCAAGCTTCAGTATTTTCCTGCAACTGACAAGTTTTCCCTCTTTTTCTATTTGGACTGAGATGGAAATTTTTTGTAGTTTGTAATCGGCACAGGAAGGGAGCAGTAGTCGGGCAACCAATCTGTAGTGATGCTGGCACCTTGACTGACTAACTAATTAACTAACTAACTAGCTAGCTAACTAACTAACTAAATATCTAACTAACTAACTAACTAAATATCTAACTAACTAACTAACTAGCTAACTAACTAACAAGCTAACTAACTAGCGAACTAAATATCTAACTATCTAACTAACTAACTAACTAACTAACTAACTAACTAATTAACTAACAACTAATTAACTAACAAAATAATTACCTAAATAACTAACTCACTAACTAATTAACTTATTACTAATTAACTAACAAAATAATTAACTAAACAATTAACTAATTAACTAACTAAGTACTAATTAACTAACTAAATAAATATTTAACAAACTAACCAGCTAACTAACTAACTAGCTTACTTACTTACTTACTTACTAACCAACTTTCGGCAAGCGGTTTGCAGTTCTCTGATAGAGACCGGGTCATCTGGGGTCAAATCTGTGGCAGTCATAAAGTCTAAAGTTGTTCGCATCTAGCCTCGGTTTGCTGACACAATTTCCATATATGGAGGTCATGGATTGGTTGCCTCAGCTACTGAGTTGAGTGCTTGATGTAACACTGTGAGCCGTGTCTTTTGTGTGAAATGAATTTCATCTGTACCCGCAGCGACTGTGTCCTGATTTTCAAAAGTGCTTAAAGACAATGTCAGCGTCCTTAGTTTAGGCTTTGTGGGTACCTGGTATGATTCCAGCTGCGGTTGATTGCACAGCAAACAACTTTGTGTTGATTTCAACACTGGTATTAAGAGCCGACCATTTACTGGCAATGGCAGACAACTGATCGTAAAACTGTCTAGTAAAACTACAAAACGTTGAGATTTGATCTAGAAAGCTAACGTGAAATGTGTACTTCAGACTGGTTAACCTCTGTTCAGAAGAAAGTGTCTCAGTTAACAAGACTTGATAGGCCACAACAATTCTCAGACGTACTGAAGTTCCCGACCAGGAGTAACAGAACTCACTAGCTGATCAAAGGGAACACTCCAACCAGACGATGCAGTGTCTAGAACAACCGAGACTTCTTCTTCTTTGCGTTCAGTGGCGGGTAATTCTTCTTGTTCGTCCACCTAATGACTTTAGTCTTGATACAGAACTTGAATTTTGCGTGCATACGTTTTACACATCTGGGTTATTTGTATGCAGACTGTTGGTTACTCACCACTCAGACAGATGCAATCCAATTTTTTTAAAAAATACTCACCTATAATTAGTCGACTTTTACCACATGCTTGACAGTGGAGCAATGGGTCTATTAGTCCCCCCCCCCCCCCAACCTCCACCCCTTCCCTCACCCCCGGACCTCTACCCGACCCCCCTCTTTCCCAAAGTGTGTCACAGAACCTGCAAGCGGAGGACAAGATTCTGCTATTACGACAGCCGGCAACCAACTGACGAGGAAATCTAACTTGCTTATTTCCAACAAGTTCTCGCAGCCAAATAGCGTCGGCTAGGACAGGCTTTACATGACACATCAGAAACAGGAGAAATCACCAGGAGAATTCCAGATTCAAAAATGCAAGCTCAAACAACTTGATCCTTTTTAAAATTATGATTAATTCAGTAAGGATTTGCCTTTTGCGTCATGATTTACATATCAGTCCCTGGTGTAGCTACCATAGACAGATGTGGTTTTGAGAAGTGTGGTATAGACAAGTGTGGTATAAACATGTGTGGTATAGACAAGTGTGGTAAAGACAAGTGTGGTATAGACATGTGTGGTATAGACATGTGTGGTATAGAAAAGTGTGGTATAGACAAGTGTGATAAATAAAAGTGTGGTATAGAAAATGTGGTATAGACAAATGTGGAATAGAAAAGTGTGGTATAGACAAGTGTGGTTTAGACAAGTGTGGTAAAGACAAGTGTGGTATAGACAAGTGTGGTATAGACCTGTGTGGTATAGACATGTGTGGTATAGACATGTGTGGTATAGACATGTGTGGTATAGACATGTGTGGTATAGACAAGTGTGGTATAGACAAGTGTGGTAAAGTGTGGTATAGACAAGTGTGGTATAGACAAGTGTGGTATAGACAAGTGTGGTATAGACATGTGTGGTATAGACATGTGTGGTATAGACAAGTGTGGTATAGACAAGTGTGGTATAGACAAGTGTGGTATAGACAAGTGTGGTATAGACAAGTGTGGTATAGACAAATGTGGTATAGACAAGTGTGGTATAGACAAATGTGGTATAGACATGTGTGGTATAGACAAGTGTGGTATAGACAAGTGTGGTATAGACAAGTGTGGTATAGACAAGTGTGGTAAAGACAAGTGTGGTATAGACAAGTGTGGTAAAGACAAGTGTGGTAAAGACAAGTGTGGTAAAGAAAAGTGTGGTAAAGACAAGTGTGGTATAGACAAGTGTGGTAAAGACAAGTGTGGTAAAGAAAAGTGTGGTAAAGAAAAGTGTGGTAAAGAAAAGTGTGGTATAGACAAGTGTGGTATAGACAAGTGTGGTAAAGAAAAGTGTGGTATAGTCAAATGTGGTATAGACAAGTGTGGTATAGACAAATGTGGTATAGACAAGTGTGGTATAGACAAGTGTGGTATAGACAAATGTGGTATAGACAAGTGTGGTATAGACAAGTGTGGTATAGACAAGTGTGGTATAGACAAGTGTAGTATAGACAAGTGTGGTATAGACAAATGTGGTATAGAAAAGTGTGGTATAGACAAGTGTGGTATAGACAAGTGTGGTATAGACAAGTGTGGTATAGAAAAGTGTGGTATAGACAAGTGTGGTATAGACAAGTGTGGTAAAGACAAGTGTGGTATAGACAAGTGTGGTATAGAAAAGTGTGGTAAAGAAAAGTATGGTATAGACAAGTGTGGTATAAAAAAAAGCTGTGGGTTTAGACATGCGTGGTATAGAGCAGAAATTCCCAGCTGGGAATCCTAAGGGTGCCGCAAGCACATCCTAGGGACTGCGCAGCTACCGCCGCTGGAGGAAAACAATACAAAGTGACAGAAATTAAAGACGCCAAAGCTAGAATCTTCTGCCACTAGCTCCAACATGACCGACATGACAATGAGAGTCCGCGGGCCTACCTCGTACTGAATGTCATGTTTGCTTCTAAACACGAATAACTCGTGAGTACGACAGGCACAAGGGGCTCCACCACCGAAAGTGACTTTAGGGCTCCCTGAGTCAAACTAGTTGGGAACGGCTGGTCCACAGCAGAGAGCGAGGATTAGGAGCATGTGGGTCGGTAGAAAACGATGAGGAGGATATGGGTCGGTAGAACATGATCAGGAGGATATGGGTCGGTAGAACACGATGAGGAGGATATGGGTCGGTAGAACATGATGAGGAGGATATGGGTCGGTAGAACACGGTGAGGAGGATATGGGTCAGTAGAACATGATGAGGAGGATATGGGTCGGTAGAACACGGTGAGGAGGATATGGGTCGGTAGAACATGATGAGGAGGATATGGGTCGGTAGAACACGGTGAGGAGGATATGGGTCGGTAGAACATGATGAGGAGGATATGGGTCGGTAGAACACGGTGAGGAGGATATGGGTCGGTAGAACATGATGAGGAGGATATGGGTCGGTAGAACATGATGAGGAGGATATGGGTCGGTAGAACATGATGAGGAGGATATGGGTCGGTAGAACATGATGAGGAGGATATGGGTCGGTAGAACATGATGCGGAGGATATGGGTCGGTAGAACATGATGAGGAGGATATGGGTCGGTAGAACACGATGAGGAGGAAATGGGTCGGTAGAACATGATGAGGAGGATGTGGGTCGGTAGAACATGATGAGGGGGATATGGGTCGGTAGAACACGATGAGGAGGATATGGGTCGGTAGAACATGATGAGGATATGGGTCGGTAGAACGTGGTGAGGAGGATATGGGTCGGTAGAACTCGGTGAGGAGGATATGGGTCGGTAGTACATGATGAGGAGGATATGGGTCGGTAGAACACGGTGAGGAGGATATGGGTCGGTAGAACACGATGAGGAGGATATGGGTAGGTAGAACACGGTGAGGAGGATATGGGTCGGTAGAACATGATGAGGAGGATATGGGTCGGTAGAACACGGTGAGGAGGATATGGGTCGGTAGAACACGATGAGGAGGATATGGGTCGGTAGAACACGGTGAGGAGGATATGGGTCGGTAGAACATGATGAGGAGGATGTGGGTCGGTAGAACACCATGAGGAGGATATGGGTCGGTAGAACATGATGAGGAGGATGTGGGTCGGTAGAACATGATGAGGGGGATATGGGTCGGTAGAACACGATGAGGAGGATATGGGTCGGTAGAACACGATGAGAAGGATGTGGGTCGGTAGAACACGATGAGAAGGATGTGGGTCGGTAGAACACGATGAGGAGGATGTGGGTCGGTAGAACACGATGAGGAGGATGTGGGTCGGTAGAACACGATGAGGAGGATATGGGTCGGTAGAACACCATGAGGAGGAAATGGGTCAGTAGAACACGATGAGGAGGATATGGGTCGGTAGAACACGGTGAGAAGGATATGGGTCGGTAGAACTCGATGAGGAGGATATGAGTCGGTAGAACATGAAGAAGAGGATATGGGTCGGTAGAACACGATGAGGAGGATATGAGTCGGTAGAACATGAAAAGGAGGAAATGGGTCGGTAGAACACCATGAGGAGGATATGGGTCGGTAGAACATGATGAGGAGGATATGAGTCGGTAGAACATGATGAGGAGGATATGGGTCGGTAGAACATGATGAGGAGCATATGGGTCGGTAAAACATGATGAGGAGGATATGGGTCGGTAAAACATGATGAGGAGGATATGGGTCGGTAGAACACCATGAGGAGGATATGGGTCGGTAGAACACCATGAGGAGGATATGGGTCGGTAGAACATGATGAGGAGGATATGAGTCGGTAGAACTCGATGAGGGTGATATGGGTCGGTAGAACATGATGAGGAGGATATGGGTCGGTAGAACATGATGAGGAGCATATGGGTCGGTAAAACATGATGAGGAGGATATGGGTCGGTAAAACATGATGAGGAGGATATGGGTCGGTAAAACATGATGAGGAGCATATGGGTCGGTAAAACATGATGAGGAGGATATGGGTCGGCAGAACATGATGAGGAGGATATGGGTCGGTAAAACATGATGAGAAGGATATAGGTCGGTAAAACATGATGAGGAGCATATGGGTCGGTAGAACATGATGAGGAGGATATGGGTCGGTAAAACATGATGAGGGGGATATGGGTCGGTAGAACACGATGAGGAGGATATGGGTCGGTAGAACACGATGAGAAGGATATGGGTCGGTAAAACATGATGAGGAGGATATGGGTCGGTAGAACACGGTGAGGAGGATATGGGTCGGTAGAACATGATAGGCGGGATCGGTGTGAGCTGGTTAAGGCACCTATATCCTCTGAGGTGTAAAGGGAAGACGTAGACGAATAAAAGTATTTTTATGCGCAGTGGCTACATATATGTGTGTGTGTGTGCATCGGTGTGTATATGTGCGTGCGTGCCTGCCTGCCTGCCTATGTGCGCTCGTGTGTGTGTGTATATATATATATATATATATAACTATATGTAACTGTGAATGTATCTATGTAACTATATATGCTTGTGTATGTATGCCTGTGTATGTGTGTGTATGTATTTCTGAATGTATATAGTTTTTGTACGTAAGTGCGTGTTACAGTGTGACTGAATTAATGTGCCTGTGTTTGTGTCCATGTGTCTGCCTGAGTATAAGCACTTGTACATTTGTATCAGCCCATACGTCTGTCTGTGTTATAAATGCATAGTTGTTGGAATAAGTCATATGTTTCCAGCTGTGTATGTACCTCTATGTGTATGCGTCAGTATGTATGTGTTTGTCTGTGTACACCACTTGCTCACACTCAGTTTACTGACCTGTTTAAGAAGAATATCCAAGCGCCTGTTCAACTCCTGCTCCATAATATGCTGGTAATCCTTATGAAACGTCTCCAACTGAAGAACTCTTCCGTCCAAGGAGGTGATGGCGTTATGATACGACACTAATGTCCATACAACAAAAATCACCATCAGCGACAATAACGACAAGGCGAAACAGGCAAAAATCCACAACACAATCTTTGAGCAAAACCTTTCTTTGCACCCATTCTCTTTATTTATGAGTATTTCTGAAGACACCTTATCTCTGGTATTTTCCCGCCACTTAGTTCTGTGCATCTGATTTCTGTTTTTGCGACAAACGTGACCGCACATTTCGTCACCTCTCTCTATTTCCCGTGAATAATTTTGAAAATTTTTGAGGCTGGAAATTGGCTCCCTGTAGCTATGTTTGATTTTCTTCATAATCCTTTTGTTGTGGATTATTTTCCGTTTCTCTTCATTGTTTCCTTCTAATTCCATTTTTAATAAAGTCTGTACGATCTTTTTATCATTCAATTTTTTTAACACACCCGTTTCGAAGAGCCTGTTTTCTTTTCGTTTTTTTTTTCACAGCACGGAAAAACACATTCTCTTCAGTAAAATCCGATTTCTGTAAGCCGACTAAAGTATTCACAACAAAGTCGGAGAAGACAATCAAATATTGGATTTACACATTTTTTAAAGACGAAACAATATTCTGGGATCAGTTGTGCAGCCCCAGGGCAGTAATTAGGGCGGGCTGAGAGAAGCTTTGCCGCAGGTATAGTTTTTTTAAAAAGAGTATTTAAACGATTTTGGCATTGAAATAATAAATATGGGGGGAAAAATAGAGCTGCGCACAGTCAAAGGAAATCGCTATTAATTTGCTCACGGCGTCAAAATAACTGCAGCAGATTTCTTGAGAGTAAAAAGAGGTGCAACACGCGCCAAAACAGGAAAGTTTAAGACAAATAAATGCACTGGTGTTGAACGACGCTCAAACAAGAAACGTGTCTTATTGGCCATGTCTATCGTACAGCTAGAAATTCTTAGTGCACTTGTATTCATGGCGAGGCGTACACGCCGCCTGGAGGTGGCAGGTTCAATTCCAGGCACTGTAACTGTAGCTTTCGATTTTCATGTTGTCTAGTGTGTTCTTCTATCTTTCTACTTCTTTCTATGAGTGCCGATCAATACACTTTCTGTTACTTGATTAAAACAAGAAAAGGCAAGATGTGCTCGCGAGACACAGTAGACAAACATTTGTATAACTGAAAGCTACAGACGGAAAAGAACTGGAAACTACTGGAGACAGATTATGTATCTAACTGCTCTGGTTGTTTTCGTTCATAAGCTGCAAACTCCGGGAAAAAGTTCCGGTTGTTCGTCCACTTCCGGACTTTAATCTTGTTTCACATCCATTTTACAGATCTGGCTTATCTGTTTGCAGACTGTTCGTTCATTCCGTGTCTCCAGTCAAATTCTCGTGCCCTTTGCAACTGTAGTGTTACCTCACTGGATCCAAGTTGTTACATTTTTCTTTTGTCCGGTATTATGCAAACTATTGAAGACTCTAACCTTTATTAATCATATAATAAATCCTTCAGGCAGACAGGGCTACAGACAATTGCGTGTGACTGAAAGAGTTGAGAGTCGCGTTACTGGTGTCACACTGATGTTTAATGTTTCATTGAGAATCTTTACGTGTGGGTTCCGGGGCCCCAGTGTGGCAAACACAAGAATAGACCCACTGCCCGCCCAAAATCCTGTTGTAAGAGTCGACTAATTGAAAGCTTCCTTCGAAGTCGCATATCTGCTTTACAGGCAAGAAACCAGCAGTCTGCATGCAAATTGGTCAGACCTGTAAACGGGTGTGCATACAACACTCTTCTGAAACAGGACTAGAGTCCACAAGTGGACAAACAGCCACGACTTTCCGCTGGAGTTTACAGCCGGTAAACTCGAAGAAAAAGAATTGAGAATCGACATCTGAGCACTCGGGAAATTCCCATAAGCACTAAATCCCTATCTTCAGCAGCAAGTGCAGAGTTCTGATTCCAGTAGTACCAATAACTATATGACTGTATATCCGTCATACTGTTCCCCTGAGTGCTGATCGTCGACCAGATCCCCTGGTCATTCCTCGCAACGCCATTCTCGTCAGACTTTTATGATCTATCTGAGCTTCCGCACTGTTCACCCCCCCCCCCTGTTCACACCCCCCCCCCCCAGTCAGACCGCCAAAAAGGACGCGCCCCCCCCCCCTCTTATCCCGCCCTTGTACTTATTTCCTTATAAACAAATAATTTAGGGTAAGGGAGGCGAGCGGAGGGAAGGGGCGGGATCAGACGCCTTCATCACCACCCAACTGCAGTGACTGTCCTCACATCCATTCTCAAACTAGATGTTGTGGTGTCATATGCCAGGTTTTGTTGCACCAAGCGAGGTCCTTTCACTTTTGCTAAGAACCCCCATGAGCTTCGCCTACTTCTCAACACAGAGCCATTTGTATAGTTTATCACATCACCTCGGCGATAATTGTCACGAATCAATTGTTGAACTTCTCATTCTGCGGATCCTGCTTGCCAACTCACGGCATAGTGTGATTAGAACCCTACACAAGTCTGACCTGGTGTTTCTAATTATCCATGACGTGCCATGTTAGTAATCTTATCCGTCAACAAAAAGCAATCTGATAGCATGTACAGCCTTGGCGCGCTGGAGATTCATTGCAGCCAACGTTCAATACGAAGACGGCACCTGATGGACTGATTGATTATCCCGACAGTGGACCCGGTTCATTCCCCAACAGTGGCCTAGTATTTGTTTCCCGACCAGGCAGCTGTGTCCAAGCTGTTTAAATTACAAAGTACCGGATATTGGCTTCGTAATGCCGGGATGCCGGGTTCGATCCCAGCTGCGGGCCATGCGCCTTGCGTTGGTTTCGACGGTGGTATCAAGAAAGAAATGGCAAACTACTGGACGTAAATTTGTCTAGAAAAACCACACGTTGGTTCTGCAACGTCCTGGAAAGGATACGCAACTAACCTAACCGGACATTGCTTTATGGGTTTCCTGTGACTCCTTGACTCCCTATCCCTAGAATTGGTAAAAATCCCACCACTTGACACTTTGTAGTCAGTTCCCTTGTATTATATCTAGAGTTTAACCAATTAGCTGAGACTCCTTTACAGGACGTTATCACAGTCTTTTGTGGCTGTTTGGTTGATTAGACAATTTAGAGTTCACTAGTTTGCCAGTGCTACTGTGCAAATACACTCCGGTAGAACTTCATAGCTTCAGTTCAAAACCATCAAAATGAGCCCGAATATTGGTCGCAATTTTTTCTCATTTTAAAGCCCCACTCCGGCTGTGGTCGGGGGCCCTATTATAACCTATCGGTTGAACAGGTGATTCTCGTCTAAATGGTGGCACTTTGTGTCGCCTGATGTTTATGGCTCATTGTCCAGTCTAGTCAAATTGTTATCTAAACCAATGGAAGTCAGTGTGTCCTCGGATCACCTGCAGCTGAATCGAACCGGATACCTCGGAATACAAAGCGCGCTGGCAACGCCTAAGCTACAGACTCCGAACAACGTGGATGGTGGAATAGCACTTTATTAAAATGTTAATGGAAGAGTACCCTGAAACAGAGATTGGATGAATAGAACCTTCAAAAAGATTTGATATAAATTCGGTGCTCATACAGACCAAATGGTCCTCCATAGACATTGTCAAGTTCTGAGAAAGACGTTCAGAAGTGGGCGAATAACCAAAACTTTCCTCAAGACTTTTCAGCCGGTGAATACGAAAAAGAAAAATGTTACACTTTTATTTCATTTTTTTTTTCTGGAACATTTAATATTACCCATTGTAGGCTGGGTCGATCCCGTTTTTTTTTTCTTTAAATTACTGTCTGGGTGGTTATTTGAACACATAGCCACCGGCTGGAAGGCACTGCGCTACAGCGCCCAAATATTGATGACTGATTTGATTTGTTTTGCTTTGCTTTGGTTGATTTAATTTGACTTTGTTTGATTCCATACAGTGCTACAGCTCCCAATACGTTCATTTAAAGTTATCAGTAATACTAATAATACTAATAATAATAATAATAATAATAAGGGTGAGGATGATGATGATAATAATAATAATATTAATAATAATAATAATAATAATAATAATAACGATACGCACGGTAAGACGTGTACAAACAACCAAAACTAGGTAATCACCACAACAATTCACAGGTACATTCCAGAGAAACTAGAATCCAATTCGAATTTTCAGAATGCCGGAAAAGAAAAACTGGTCTCGCTCGTGAAATCCTCGGCCAAGACGAACTGCCACAAAACAAAATCCGTAAACGTTTTCCCAAAGTTGTTTCCATCCGCAGGGTTACGCATTTCTGTTGTACCTCGATGGTTTCTTTATATGAATGAATGTCTTCGCCAGGCGATCTCACCTCTCGGTCTTATCTCGGCCGTCTGAAGGCTAGCAGACATCGCGTGCATTGCCGCTAGCAGTGCGGGCGGCCCCTTTAAAGCAGCAGAACCACTTGCCTTCACTACCACAACCACCACCACCATCGCCGCCGCAGCAGCAGCACTTGTGTCGACACCGGTTTATGTGAATGTATTTTATTATGTCGAAGATTGTTTCGTTTATTTGAAGAGCTTTCGTTCCTAATTCTCCGTCTGCTTTACCGCAGTTAGATATTTTATTATGCCGACATCAGAATGTCGGATTGGATGTTAATGGGCGAGTATTTTAGTTCATTGAAGGGCGGAAGATGTAATTACATCTTTAAAAGGTGGTGGTGGTGGTGGTGGTAATAGTAGTAGTAGCAGCAGCAGTAGTAGTAATAGTAGCAGTAGCAGCAGTAGTGGCAGCAGCAGCATCAGTATTAGTAGTAGTAGTAGCAGCAGTAGTAGTAGCAGCAAAACCACCACCACCACCAGCAGCAGAAGTCAGACCGCCAAGAAGGACGCGCCCCCCCCCCTCTTATCCCGCCCTTGTACTTATTTCCTTATAAACAAATAATTTAGGGTAAGGGAGGCGAGCGGAGGGAAGGGGCGGGATCAGACGCCTTCATCACCACCCTAAAATTTAGAATATTTATTAGGGGCTCACAATTATTATTAATTTACAAAATAACAAATAAATATAATAATATATTTGAAATAGAATAATACGAAATGAACAAACAAATACGTTTAAAGAAAATGCTATACAAATTAAAAAGGTGGTAAAATTACAAAATGATAAACACGTTGAGTTCAGCGTACGAATGTTTGCGTGTGAGCTCAAAGCACTTGAGCTCCCAGGTTTGCCACCAATGGCAGTAGTAGCCATACCAACAACCAAAAATACAAGTTGTAAATATTGAAATCAATCACTCAAACGCAAAACTCAGGTCCAGGTAAAAGACAAAAGTTCAAGCGGACGATTAACCTGACCTTCCGCCGGAATTCACAGCCGGTGAACGAAGAAGAAGAAGATGTATATCCTTTACAGAACGTCGCTCTCTTAACTATTTGAGTCCCAGGAGGTTTAGCATCACAGGGCCAAGGGGTAGTCAAGAAAGACGTAAAATTGGCGCATCTTGAGTTCATTGGGCTTCTAGGTAGGAATCAATGAACGTTCCTTGGGACAAAGAGTTAAAGGCACGCCTGAAAGTAACTCTTTCTCTAGCCAACTCTCCAGACATGTAGGGTTTCAAAATGCCTTTTCAGAGTCCTGTATCCACATTCGCGAAGGTAGGCCTCTTCCTCGTTGCCCAAAAAGAAAACTTGAAATACTATAAGAATGAGTGAATCATGAATGAAAGAGTGAATCACAAACGAAAGGATGAAAGAATGATTTTCTTCACACACAAGCATCCCGTTATGAAAAAGTCTCCTAAACACCGGATCCTTGATATCAATGGGTTATTCCAGCCACTGTTGGTGGTAGCAGAATCCTTATGTTGAAGGAAGCGGTGTCAGCTGAATATTTTAGTACAATAAATACTTCCTGGTACCCAAGTGATCTCCAGACACCGGGTCCCGGTACTTAAATTACCGGACGCCAGCAAATAGGGCATTTTGTGGACACTTAATCTCTGCGACATGTCGCGACCCAGCTGGGGTCCCATAAAACTGGGGTAAACTGAGACAACACCGGTAGAGGGAAGGAAATAACCCAGTGGCTTTATGATAGGTAAGGAGACCTTTATATGTGTAGTTGTGTTTAAGAGGGTGAAAATATGTTTGTATAAGCCCGTTTGTCATGCGGTTTGCGGTTCGTGGACTTTAGGAATATCCCGTTTATTGGGAACAGACGACTGGAATATTATGCCGAAACAGCCAGTACGCCAATGGAAGGATTAATCAAGTAACAGAAAGTGTATTGATCGGCATACATAGAAAGAAGTAGATAGATAGAAGAACACACTAAACATAAAAATCGAAAGCTATAGTTACCGTACCGGGAATTGAACCTGTCACCTCCAGACGGCGTCTGCGCCTCGCCATGAATACAAGTGCACTAAGAACATGGTCAACTAGGCACCCCCCCCCCCCCCCCAAAAAAAAAGGTGTCTTATTGGCCATGTCTATCGTACAACTTGAAATCCACAACTTTGGAATACGGACAGAATTCATTTCAAACTATTTAAATGGCACCATAGGTTACAGAAATTTATATTAACTAAGTATATGTCTAATACATTATAACTGACTTACGTCCTTCTTAGGACGTAATTTTTTGTTATTTGAAGCCCCACTCTGGCTTTTGCCAGGGGCCGCAATATAGGCAGGTCATTATTATGGCCAAATGTCTGAACGCGGTTTCTGGGACCTCTCCACGGTGATCCTCATCCGCATGGTGGCACTTTGTGTCATCGGGTGTTTATCGCTTGTGTGATGTCCTGGTGGGGTAGAAAGTCAGTCAGTCAGTCATGTCTAATACAATCACAGCAACAATTTACGAACACAGTAGACTTTTAATGCTTTGTCTAGAATACACAAACATTTAAGAAAGGTATTTGATCGGTAGGTTCTGGTGTGTATACGTCATTCCTATAAATAAACAGAGGGGGAACCTTTGAGGCCATTAAATATTATGAATTAATCAAGTAACAGAAAGTGTATTGATCGGCACTCATAGAAAGAAGTAGAGCTAAAGTACACGGGGCAGTACACAACGAGTTTTAAAACTAGCGAGACATAGAGCACTGACGGAGATGAAAAAGGTGTACCATCATCAAGTGCCATGACAGTCCGTGGGGTCGACACAAAACTAATTGCGGGAAATGGGGGAAGGGGCTTATCATTATCATGTTGCGTCGTTACATGCTACACCGGGATCACAGTCAAGTTCTCCATTCCATTCTTCCCTGGTAATATTCTCCATGTCATGGATGGAATCCAGTCAGCCTCACTGGTCTCTCCCAACAACGTCCGTCTCAGTGTTTCTGTTGGACGTCATCGTTTTCTCAATTCATCTATTTCTCATTTCAGTGCCTGTTTGATTATTCTCTGTCCGGTCCTTTCCGTGATGTACCGAATATATTGACACATTCTTTAACTGGTGTGAGTCGTGGACTATCTCTCAGTCATTGGGAAAGAGAATGGGGGCTTTTGAACAGAAATGCTATAGAAAGATTCTCAGAATATCTTTGATATAAAAGATGAGAAATATTGACATCTTAAAAGATCTGAACATCAAGGAAGATTGGCTAATAAACAGCATCCTTATTGAAAGCTGAAATTGTTTGGTCATATTAAGCGCCACGACGGATTGGAAAAAAAATTATATCAGAAGGCACGAAACCAGGAAGGAGGGGCAGGGGCAGACCGACACGAAGATGGGCACAGGATATAAGTGACTCCTTGAGTGTGAAAGTGCATGAGGCGGGAGAACTGGCGAGAGACCGAGTTTCTTTCAGGAAGACCGTGATGAGAGCGACGTTCTGCAAAGCACCTACTACGTGATGATGATGATGATGATAAGTGGTGGTACAGACGGTTGTACAGACATTAATTTGATTTCTTCTTCTGTCTTGAATTCACCCCAATTAATGTTTATCACCATGTTGGCCTAAATTACCCCGAGACGCCTCCTGATAAAATTGTGTGACTTCAAGAAGGCGCCCTGCTTATCAACTGACCATGGAAGCAGGCAGCCGAACCAACTGATCACTAGAATGATTTCATAAATATCAGGTTTAAAGTTTGAGGCTTAGACCACAGATCAACATCATACCACTATAAGTGCTCCGTTCTACTTCTAACTCAAGTCTGAGTCCGAAGAATCTCAACGCAGTGCACGAACTCCGTAATACCGGCAAGGGTCCTGAAATACTTTGGGTAGATTTTTAAGCTGCCTGGGCAGGCCGTTAGACTACTCTTTCCGATTTCTAACTGTAGAGGGATTTTTTTTAACGTGAGCAACAATTTACACGGGCATCCGATCTGACTACACAGCGAACAATATGCCTCGAGACCACGCAGTTCCTACCCGGTTTAATAAGTCCTCTTCGACATCAACTGAGGAAGAGCCTGAAGGCGGAGAACATATCTGCAAGGCTCGAGTACCGTGACTTTCGTTTGGGCTTGCAATTTCTAACAATCACAAGGCTTCTCAGTGTGTGTCTTATCTATCTAAATGAATTTAACTGGTTCATTTGATAAGCTTGATGCAGTGGGGTTGTATGCTTTCTGTTCTGCCCAGGGATAATAATGTGTAAACAATATTTACAGTACATTTTCTTGGGAACTGTCAATGTTTTTAAAGGTTCAGTCCTGGGAAGTAAAGGTGGCCGGCGTGATGCTGACCACATCACCGACCAAGTGCAATTGGTCTACAAAAATAGGTCTAGCCCTATATGCCTAATGCGCATCTTTACTTTAGGTGTGTGTGTGTGTGCGTGTGTGTGTGCGCCTGTATGTGCTACTTGGATTCTTATTCTTCTTCCTCCTCATCATTATCACCATCATCATCATCTTTTTCTGCTTCTTCTTCTTCTCCTTCTTCTTATTTTGCCTAGTATATTTATAATCACAAACTGCTGGACGTAAATTTGTCTAGAGAAACCACACAACAGCCAGGAGCTGCTGGGATTGGTTCTGCTACGTCCTGCAAAGGATACGCAACTAACCTTATATTTATAATAGCTGCCATCATCGTGGTCATCATAAGGGCTAATGATTAACCGCGGCCCGCCGAATTTAACGCCACGCCACGGAATTAAACCAAATGTGGTGAGCGACCTGTCCGTTTTTTTTTTGTTCCGTCTATAACTAAAATGATTTTTAAACTAACCTTTAAAAATGGCCGACTGCAAACAACGTAATAAAGCAGCAGTGGACATGGCACCGAAACAGCGAGTAAACGAATTTGGACAGGATAAATAATATGCATAATGTGGTTTACTGAGGTGCAAGATTTGTAATGAAGCAATTAATCATGTTAGGCTCAGAGTATAAATGATCGTCTTGGGACAAAGCACGCAGCGCGTAAAAGTAAGAGACAACATGGCGCCACGAATGACTTCACAAGCAGCAAACGACAAAGCGTTAACGGAGTGTCACCGGGTGTTGCTCGTTGCTCGATCCTGGTGCCGCTGAACGACACACACACGACAATGTAGCATTACTTGATGTATTGAATGACCAGCAGCTCAACTGTTGTCAAAGATATGTTATTGAGGGAATTCGTTGAAGGGTGTAAGTTAGCCTGTATACGTCTGGAGAAAGTTGACAACCTTACCATGCTTATATTATGCCATTGAACCAGAAGAGCAGTAGTGGAATACCGTAGGCTAATGCTCTTAGGGAATTGTACGTTGCCAGATTTTTTTTTTTAAATCCTACAGCTGACCAACGTATTTTGACAGATTTGGTTCGCACTAGTTTCACTTTACAAAAATGGCAGAGTAGGTATTGTAAAAAAAATTCAATATAGAATTCATAAATTTCTAATCCCTTTAAATTACAAATTTTTTTAAGAGGAATGAATTTACATTTTGAATCTGATTATTTGTATGTTTACTATGCTGCTGTTTTAATTATATAATTAGTGGGCGGGAAAAAAATTCTGCATGTGTAATGTTTACAAAGACACACATTTACACCCCCCCCCCCCCCCCCCCCACCCAATCTTTACTTACCATGGTCTTCCCTATACAAAAGCAGTAAATATATACAATTTAAGAAGAATACTTTAGTCTGTTCACTTTTTTAACAAATTCAAAATTTGTGATAAGTTCCTGGATTAGTTTTATCACTCAGAATAAAACTTCAAAGAAAGAATGAACGAAAAATGGACCATTCCACAAAAAATATTTACTGTGAACAGTTATATACAGACTGTAGCTGCAATTATTTCAATGTAGCTTAGGCGTGGTGTGGTACAGTTTTAAACAGTCTTTTGGGTGCAAGTGTGTTTGACTATTACATCCTTCGCAAATAAAAAGGGAGTTCTTCCCCCCCCCCCCCCCATCCCCGGGTATACCTCATCAGAACTGCTAGATTCTCTGACAACTGACCGCTCAGCTGTCCTGGTGTAAACTCACCGTCCGAATCACTTTCTGAAACATTTTAGTTTTCATTATCATAGCTGAAAACACGTGACAGAGACGATTTCTGACCTTCCGCCGCAGAAAGGCACATAAGGCAGCCTGTACTTGTGTTCGGAACATTGCTATCCATGGTCAGTCGAAGACTAGTATCCATGGTCAGTCGAAGACTAGTCATGGTCATTCAAAGACTGGTATCCATGGTCATTCGAAGACTGGTATCCATGGTCAGTTGAAGACTAGTATCCATGGTCAGTCGAAGACTGGTATCCATGGTCATTCGAAGACTGGTGTCCATGGTCAGTCAAAGACTGGTATCCATGGTCAGTCAAAGACTGGTATCTATGGTCAGTCGAAGACTGGTAACCATGGTCAGTCGAAGACTGGTATCTGTTTTCAGTCGAAGACTGGTAACCATGGTCAGTCGAAGACTGGTAACCATGATCAGTCGAAGACTGGTATCTGTGTCAGTCGAAGACTGGTATCTATGGTCAGTCGAAGACTGGTAACCATGGCCAGTCGAAGACTGGTATCTATGGTCAGTCAAAGACTGCTATCTATGGTCAGTCGAAGACTGGTATCTGTTTTCAGTCGAAGACTGGTAACCATGGTCAGTCGAAGACTGGTAACCATGGTCAGTCGAAGACTGGTAACCATGGCCAGTCGAAGACTGGTATCTATGGTCAGTCGAAGACTGGTATCTATGGTCAGTCGAAGACTGGTAACCATGGTCAGTCGAAGACTGGTATCTGTTTTCAGTCGAAGACTGGTAACCATGGTCAGTCGAAGACTGGTATCTATGGTCAGTCGAAGACTGGTATCTATGGTCAGTCGAAGACTGGTATCTATGGTCAGTCGATGACTGGTATCTATGGTCAGTCGAAGACTGGTATCTATTCGTCAGTCGAAGACTGGTATCTATGGTCATTCGAAGACTAGTATACATGGTCATTCGAAGACTGGTATCCATGGTCATTCAAAGACTGGTATCCATGGTCAGTCAAAGACTGGTGTCCATGGTCAGTCAAAGACTGGTATCCATGGTCAGTCGAAGACTGGTATCTGTGGTCAGTCGAAGACTGGTAACCATGGTCAGTCGAAGACTGGTATCTGTGGTCAGTCGAAGACTGGTAACCATGGTCAGTCGAAGACTGGTATCTGTGGTCAGTCGAAGACTGGTAACCGTGGTCAGTCGAAAACAGGTATCTATGGTCAGTCGAAGACTGGTAACCATGGTCAGTCGAAGACTGGTATCTATGGTCAGTCGAAGACTGGTATCTATTGTCAGTCGAAGACTGGTATCTATGGTCAGTCGAAGACTGGTATCTATGGTCAGTCGAAGACTTTTATCAATGGTCAGTCGAAGACTGGTATCTATGGTCAGTCGAAGACTGGTATCTATGGTCAGTCGAAGACTGGTAACCATGGTCAGTCGAAGACTGATACGCATGGTCAGTCGAAGACTGGTCTCCATGGTCAGTCGAGGACGAAATTAGAAAATTCACTATTTGGAAATGAACTGGATAAATTTGCGTCTAAATGTACGAACAAAGACTTGTAAAGAAAGTAAAAACGTTAGAGTAGCCTTCCCTGAATATTTTATTGTTAGTTTCAGACATTAAAAACTAGTGAGGAGTTGCATGCGAATCAGTATGTGCGGAAAATGCGATCGACGCAAACTGTGTGGTTTGTGCAAATTGGAACTTCTCAGTCAACACATACAACACGATCCTGAAACAGTTAATATAATAGAAAGGCTGGCCGCACAGAAAATGTTAGTCGTTTGTAATATATTGGAGGCAATCCTGTTATTAGTTTGAGATGAGTTTCTTAAAACACTACGACTTTGTGACAGGTCAAGGTCATAATCTCCAAAACACGACGAGGACGTCGTCTAGATAACTTCATTATCTGCGAGAAATAATTGTTTAAAAGACTGACATGCCACTGTCTTCAGTCATGCCACTGTCTCCAGTCATGCCACTGACTTCTGTCATGCCACTGTCTCCAGTCATGCCACTGTCTCCAGTCATGCCACTGTCTCCAGTCATACAACTGTCTTCCGTCATGTTACTGACTCAAGTCATGCCACTGACTTCTGTCACGCCACTGTCTCCAGTCATGCCACTGTCCCCTGTCATGCCACTGTCTCCAGTCATGCCACTGACTTCTGACACGCCACTGTCTCCAGTCATGCCACTGTCCCCTGTCACGCCACTGTCTCCAGTCATGCCAATGTCTCCAGTCATGCCATTGTCTTCCGTCATGCCACTGTCTTCCGTCATGCTACTGTCTCCAGTCATGCCACTGTCTCCAGTCATGCCACTGTCTCCAGTCATGCCACTGTCTTCAGTCCTGCCACTGTCTCTAGTCATGCCACTGTCTCCAGTCATGCCACTGTCTCCAGTCATGCCACTGTCTCCAGTTATGCCACTGTCTCCAGTCATGCCACTGTCTCCAGTCATGCCACTGTCTCCAGTCATGGCACTGTCTCCAGTCATGCCACTGTCTCCAGTCATGTCACTGTCTCCAGTCATGCCACTGTCTCCAGTCATGCCACTGTCCCTTGTCATGCCACTGTCTCCAGTCATGTCACTGTCTCCAGTCGTGCCACTGTCCCCTGTCACGCCACTGTCTCCAGTCATGCCACTGACCCCTGGCATGCCACTGTCTCCAGTCATGCCACTGTCTCCAGTCATGTCACTGTCTCCAGTCATGCCACTGTCCCCTGTCACGCCACTGTCTCCAGTAATGCCACTGACCCCTGTCATGCCACTGTCTCCAGTCATGCCACTGTCTCCAGTCATGCCACTGTCTCCAGTCATGCCACTGTCCCTTGTCATGCCACTGTCTCCAGTCATGTCACTGTCTCCAGTCGTGCCACTGTCCCCTGTCACGCCACTGTCTCCAGTCATGCCACTGACCCCTGTCATGCCGTTTACGCCTCTCATGCCACTGAGTCCAGTCATGCCACTGGGTCCAGTCATGCCACTGACTCAAGTCATGCCACTGACCCTGTCATGCGACTGACCCCTGTCATGCCGTTTACGCCTCTCATGCCACTGAGTCCAGTCATGCCACTGGGTCCAGTCATGCCACTGAGTCCAGTCATGCCACTGGGTCCAGTCATGCCACTGGGTCCAGTCATGCCACTGACCCCTGTCATGCGACTGACCCCTGTCATGCCACTGACCCCTATCATGCGACTGACCCCTGTCATGCCACTGATCCCTGTCATGCCACTGACCCCTGTTTTTTTTTTCGTGGGGACAGCACTAGCCTTGTGGTCGTAAATCCTAAGGATCAAAGACCCCCCCCCCCCTTTTTTTTTCCCACCCCACCTACACCGCAAAAGTGGTTTAATAAAGGCAATTATAGGCAGGTGTTCTTTTTTTTTTTTTTTTTTTACAGATGGCTATTTAAATCAAACACAGTTAAGGTACAAGCCAGTCAAATAAGCTGTCAGCGCTGCTGCAAAGTACTGGAAAACATGATAAGCAGAACTGGAATTTGTATTTCTTCACTGCCGACCAATTATAAACACGCTTAAGTTCCTTTAGGACACGGTAATTCATGTTTGTCGATGTATATAACAAAGTGTATGTCCGTCTTGTAACCAGGAGCTGTTTAGATGCAACTCACAATAGAGACTAAGCCATTAATCCAATCTAGTATCCAAGAAAGGTGGCTGATACACACTAAATTCTCTCCTCAAGACTGGCTTCGTCGTCTTTCTAGAGATGGACAATGTATTATATTCAGACTAGGATAAGGACAGGGCACAATAGACGTCGTCAACATATGTTCAAATTTTTCGGTGTAGGAAATACGGAGACGTGTCCCTGCAGCGTGGCACCAGAAAATGCTGAGCATGTGCTCCAACACTGTCAACTGTGTGGTGACAACAGAGATGCAATCTGGCTTGTTCCTACCACAATGAAGACAAAACTGTATGGTACACGGGGAGCTGTGAACTGCACGATAGCTTTCAAAAAGGCTACTGGCCTTCTGATTTCAGTTTTCTGATAGAGGAATCGAAGAAGAAGCAAAAGACAATGCTGGTGCAAAGCTTAAACAATAATTCCTTGAACCAAACAGCCAGCATTAGTCCTATTCAGATCTGTCATATTTGCTGCAGGACGGCTGCCTCTCATCAAAACATTCATCAAATGAGGCGCTGCAGCCAAATAATGGCAAGCTTTTCTAGACAGTGAAGCGATTCCAGCGGATATCCTTTCTTGTCGGCCTGCTTTATAGGACAGACCGTCTCGCTTAGCAACTCTTGCTAAATTTTATATTCCGTTGCCGAACTTTTCTGTTGATATAGAACTCTCCTGCTCGAAATATGGATATGTGCTGTCACCACTGTCTCTGTAACAAGAAAACCTTCCAGCTTACCACGCCGCTTTCTTCAATAATAAGTAAACAACAGCTTTAGAAATATTATTCGACAGTTTTTTCAGAACAGTGTTAAATACGCAAATCTGTAGATTAAAATGTACGGGTGTAAATGATTTGATTTGATATAAGTAAAGTAAATAAAGTCGGCTCTGTGCCTAAGTCGATGCGAACGTTTCGTAATGCCGGGGTGCCGGGTTCGATCCCAGTTGCGGGCCAAGCGCCATGCGTTGGTTTTGACAGTGGTATCAGGGGGCCGACCGTCCAGTAGCAATGGCAAACTACTACACGTAAATGCCTAGAGAAACCCCACAACAGCCACGGGCTGTTGTGGTTGTTTCTGCAACGTCCTGTAAAGGATACGCAACTAACGACAAAAAGGTAAAGGACCCCTTTCCACGCTTTTAGGCGTTTAGGGCTAACCCTATATTTTTTAGAACTATCGGCACAGATGGATGATGTCGCCAGCATCACGCCGGCCGCCTTCACTTCCCGTACTGCACCCGGTACCCACTTAAGGCTGGGTCGATCTGGGAGCCAAGGTCATTTTTGAAAACAAAAAAAGTCTGGCTGTACCGGGAAGCGAACCCGTGACCTTCCGATCCGCGACGAGCGTCTAGCCGCTTGACGACGTTGACTACCCCAATTTGATATATATATATATATATATATATATATATATATATATATATATATATATATATATATATATATATATATATATATATATATATATATATATATATATATATATATATATATATATATATATATATATGTATAGTAGAACCTCGCTTAACGAGCACCTCGCATAACGAGTAATTCGCTTAACGAGCAAAACAAATTGTAAAAGAATGACTCGCTTAACGAGCGACGTTTCGAATAACAAGTGGCGAGAAGAGGGAAAGATTTTGAGCATGTTACATCAATGTTTAGCACTCGTTTCAGAAGCATCGTAGTGTCGCGTGTGATCACACATTTTCTCAAACTTGTGTTATATTGTGATATATGTACATAGATCCTCCAGGCCTACAGGATGACCTCCCTGATGAATTTAAGTTAATCAAGATCCAGTTTCTGCCTCCCAACACCACTT
>CAJHNH020001347.1:246238-413738 GCA_905116865.2 Candidula unifasciata
CGCGTGCAATGACGCTGGTTCATATCTCCCTACTTTACCTTTTTTATGTCACATAGGGCTCTCAGTCTATTCCTTCGATCCTTTCTATCCTGTGCAATTCCTTGGATATCATGAATGTTTTCCAGCCCAGAACAAATCTCTGTCACCAAGATTTGTTATTTGTCTTCAAACTCTTGTTACTAATGGTTGCCAAGACATTTCTCAACCTACTTGAATTCCCCTTGAATTCATCCAATGTTCGACATTTTCCTTCGGAATTTCAGTTAGTTTTCACATAAATTTAAGTTTCGTTCCATATAACAAAATGTTTGTTTCATATTTTTAACTCTCATCCGGGCAAACAGACCCAGGCAGACGTTTGCTAAGACAAGAAATTCTGAGAAAATGTATAGTACCCAAGTGGGATCTAAACGGCCAAGGGGATTCAGTGATGGTAACATTTATTTATATATGAGATATTGTACCATTTTCCTACAGATCGTTAAGTTAAAGCCGTGAGTATAAATGAGCTTATGGATAGATGTTTCATGGTGACAACCCCATACATGATACGCTGGTAAAAAAAACAAAATGGCCGAATGAACGAACGATCTGCGCATCACCCATATTTTTTTTTCTCCCCGGCGATTTATGGTTACAGAGGTCAATATTGTTTAAATGTTTCTTATTTTCGAATTTATATATTTTTAATTCCAAAATAAAAATGACATGTTTAATCAGTCATTCATTATTAACACACAACCTGACAACCAGTCCTCCTCCGCGTTCATCAGCTGTAAACAGTAACAACACCGGCGACCATGATTTCAGCTGGGTTTTCGTCCACCTCCGGACTAGTCTTGCTCCAAAACCTGAGTGTTCTTATTTGCGTGCACATCTGTTTGCAGACTGTAACTCATGTATATGCAAACTCTTGGTTCCTTTTCTCTCAATGACTTAGGATGAGGATGCCCCCCCCCCCCCCCCCAATTTGTTGACTCCTTGTTGGGAAGGCAGTGGGTCTGTTCTTATTTATTTGATTCAGTAGGTCCCCAAAACCCAACTTCTAGTCCAAGATTGGTAATAGTAATAAATTTAAATAAATATTAACATTAAAATAATCTTAATAAATATTGATGATGACAGGGTCAGGTTTGAGATCTAGAAATACCTGTGTGGGTTCCGGGGCACTATTATGGGGAAAACAAGAATAGACCCACTGCCTACCTAAAAGCATGTCGTAAGAGTCGACTAATTCGGAGTTTCCTTTGAAGTCAGAGTGCATCTGCCTTAGAGGCAAGGAACCAGCAGTCTGTAAACAAATGAGTCAGATCTGTAAAACGGATGCACAAGCAACACTCAGGTTCTGGAACAGGACTGCAGTGCAGAAGTGGACGAACAACCAGAACATTTTCCGCTGGAGTTTACAGCTGGTGAACGTGAAGAAGAAGATCTAGAAAACGGGAGTCCTCAGACCAGAGTCGAATAGTAAAGTTGATAGATATAAGATAGTTTGTCGACTGTGCACACACTTTCTCGTACATTGTATGAACACCAAAAAAAGTCATAACACCCCTAGAATATGGGACTTTCTCAGGAACTACGTAGGAAATCTTGGAGGAACTACGTAGAAAATCTTGGAGGCCCCGAGATGGGGTGAAATAAAGGATCTGAAATATAAATGCGAGTATTAGGGGCGGACATAACAAGGCATGCTGCAGGAGATGATAGAAAATAGACTTGACGTGAGTGGGCTGAGGCTAGAGTGCAAAATAAAAAGCAGGCTTGACTTTATGGCATAAATCATGATAGGCATTTAAAGGAGTTGCGCTGATCTCAGAGGAGAACAGGTTAACAATTGTAACTGGTTCATATTATTGATGCATGTGACTCCATTCTCAGTTCCTGATGGCTGGAACAGTGGGGAGGATATGAGCAACAGTGGAGATGGAATGTCTGAGACCAAGAAGAAAAGACGGAGTCGATGGAACACTGATAACGATGACAAGATTGTTATTCCAGGCATGCCTACAGTTCTTCCTCCAAACTTGACAGAATCCCAGCAGCGACTTTATGTTCGTAAGTTTTTTTTTTTTTTTTTCTTGATTTCTGAAAAGTGCACTTGAGATAGTTATGATTTGTATTGTAAATTGTCTTTGTTCTGTTACAATGGCAAATTTACTCATTCGTGAAAATGCAGGGTTTGAATTGTGCAAAAAGTCACGCACACTTTCGGTAATAAGCACATTTATCGCCAGGATGAAAACGCCATAAAGTACCTTTACACTGTGAAATAGCTTTGATCTTTTTATGATAGTTTATATTGTGTTTCTTAGGTTATCATCTGTCTACAGCTTTGCCTCCTGCATTTCTAATCATTTCTGATACAAATATTCTTCACTGCTTTGGTGCCATACCGTCAAACATCTCTGTTGGTCTTTCCACTTCTTTTTCCCTCTTGCAAATGTCCCGTTGTTACTTAGTTTAATTTTCCTATTCGCATGATAAAGAATGTGGATTGTCAGCTTCCGTCGTGGGTACTAGCTGTCTTTGTGAGCCCATGTTTTCTTCATTGATTTTGCTTTTATTGTCTGTCCTGCTCTCATAATTCTGACTGTGATGCACATCTCATTGACTTGCACAGGTTCTCATTAATCTGAGGACTATCCTTGATTTACCTCCATGCATCTTTATTGGCTTCGTTAGAGCCATCTCACCTCTACATTCTACATTTAAGTTCTACAAAAAATCTTTCATCTTCTATCAAGGTACTTAAAAACAGCAGATCAGCTTCATGTAGACCAGCCTAAATTACCATTAATTTTAAGATTTAATTTTCTTACATCTGTGGAACCAAAAATAATGCTACTGATTACTTTTTATTTTGTGTTTTAAGAAAAATACTTAGTACACCTGTGATTGTGCAAACTGCCTTTTAAATTCTTTAAAGACATTTTACAGTGAGTTGATCACTAGTCTCACCTTGTGGGCTCCTCGGCCCCATTGTCGGGAAAACAAGCATAGGCCCACTGCCTTCTCAAGCATGTCGTGGGATTCAACTGATTGAGAGCTTCCTCCAAAGTCGGAGTGCATCTGTCTGAGCAGCAAAGAACAACCAACTACACAAATAAGGCAGTAAAATGCATATACATGCAGAACTAGGCCCTTCACAAAGCCAAAGTCCAAATGGACAAACTTCCAGGGCTTTCTGCCGAAATGCAAAGAGGAAGATCATAAGACTATATCCTTACTATAAAGTAACAGAAGTAAGTTGCCCATTCAGAGCTCTTGATATGCATTTGTTTCTCAGAGTTATTGTGCTTTGATGCATAGTGCAACATACTGTGTTAACTGAACTGGTGTTCGAATGATTTTAAAAATGGTGACATTGGAGATCAGGTCAGATTTGTGCTGTTACAAGAGAAAACGCTGCTAAAGAAATACATGAGGAGATGGAACCACTGTGTTGAGATCATTGCTCATTGTGCGTGTAGATTTTAAATACTGGTATAAACAGTGTTAGTTTGGCTGCTCAAATATTACTGCTGTGCCTTTCCTTCAAAGTCAAGAATGCATTTGCTTGAGGGGTGAGGAACTAGCAGTCTGCATACAGATATGCCATATTTGTAAAACGGATTTGCACCAACTACATTTCTGAGAGACATCTAGTGCAGTAAACCTGAGTGAAAGAACAGTTAACAGAAGCTTGCACAACAGAACATGTGAAAAGTACTTTGCTGGGTTCTGCACCTGTTGATGTGTAAATAGAAACAAACAAGGATCAATTGCTAGAGAAGGTTGCTCCAGCCTGAAAACTGTTGACGGTTATGGACTGTAGATGAGTCTTAGGTTCACTGCTAGGTCCCTGATCTTTATCATGACCTGTCAGGCCATGTTCACATAAATCTGCAGGGAAAATAATTCAGATGCTTTTTGGCCTGCCAAGAGGGGCCTTACTGAAAGATAACCTCCCCTGGAAACACAGTTGGTGGACCACTGCAGTATTTAAATGTCTTTGCTTAAAGGCAACTTATGTAGAAGCAACCAAGGATTTGAAATATTATATTCTTCCACCCTCTTTTCTGAATTTGACTCAGATTTTTTCATTTCTAAAATCATCCTGGCAGGTGATAATTGGTTTAGTTCAAATGCAAGGTGTTTGTCTATCCAAGGTCTTTTACTGGTTAACAGATATGGCATAAATGTGGCTGTAGCAATTATACAGAATTTCAGTTCTCTGTGATATTTTCACTCATAGTCAGGCTAACCACTTATGATTAGCCCCTTGAACCATTGTTTTTAAGTAAGTTACTCTTTGTTAAGCTCTGTAACTGTTGATGTTATTTGCAGAGAAGTAAGATCCACAAACGTATGTAATACAATTGAAATTCAGCAATGAATATATAAAATGGGAATGACTACAAGTAAAAAGGACACATTATTCATATATTTAAGACCGTTCATAAGAAACCAGGGAAATAGCCACGGCTTTGCAGAGATAAAATATAGCATGAGTAGCATGTAACAAACTGATATGTTGCAACAGCAAAAATATATGCTATACCCGATGTATACATCAAAGAAACTAGCCCGTATATTGTATAATGTATAAGCTACTGTAGAATATGAACCAAAATGAGAATTTATATAGTTTTCTTTTAATGGTTTTCATTAATTGGCTGAATTTTGTAGAGGTTTTAGTTTGCTTGGGGCATTTGACTGATCACAGTTGTGTGAACTGTTCATTAGCGTCATTAGTAGATGATTAGTTCTGCTAAATGTGTTCATTTATTGATCAGGTTTTTTATGTGTGTGTTTAGTTCAGCTGCTTAAATATGTCCCTTTGTTGCAGAGACAGTTCATTTAATAATTGAATTCACAAGTTTTTAATATTTATCAACTTAGATTCTGTTCTTTGAAGTCGTAATGCATCTGACTTATAGGCAAGTAAACAACAGGCTGCATAGATCTGTAAAATCAGGTCCTGGAGCAAAGCCAAAGTCCAGAAATGGATGACCAGCCAGAACTTTCAGCCGGTGATCGCAACAAACAACTTAGTTTCTTCTATTCTCTTGTAGATTTACAAACTGCAATACAGCTAGAATACAAAAACTATGTAAAAGACACTATTAGGCATGCAGCTGCACACTGTAAAGTGATTCTGTGATAGTATTCAACAGCTGATGCCTTAAAATCCTTTTATCCCTGGCACTTTTAGTTTGTAGTTTCCTGTCTTTGAAACAAAAGGAGGAAAGAATAGTCATACATTTGCTTGAAACAACAATATTTGAGTCTTTGTGTAAATACAGTACACATTTATGTTGCTGAATTGTTGATAATTAAGCTCATGTTATGAAGTACTGCTTGACCTTAATGCTAATTTCAGCTGATACATTTTGTCTTCTTTTAGGTTTGCTTTAAAAAATGTTTCTATTGTTTTGTTTGGTGTCTTGGAATTATTTTCACTTTATAACATTCATACCACAGTAACATGTAAACGTTGTTAAAAATCGTTTCAAATTAAGAACAGGTTAGAAACAGGTTTTGGAATTGTATTGCTGGGCGTCAGAACATTTTACAGTTATAGTGGATTATATAGATTTTTAACAAACACACAAAAAACCTTTTTAATGGCTGGCAGACTGCATAGAGCAAGAGCACGGTGATGACAAAGAATTAAATTTAGATTGCTTTGGTGAGACCAGAGCACTGATTTGATCTGTGATTTTTGGTGATCAAGTGAGGTGGTGAACTATAATGGCAACTTACAGGATGATGATATAGGCTGTTAAAAATGCATAGAACAGTAAATTGACATACTTTACAGATTTAGAGTGGAATGGAGTAATTCAGGTAGTTTTTTAACTGCAGAATTAGCGCAAACCAGTTGATTTCATACATATGGGATAAATCCTATTTGTTCTTTCACAGTGGCGGTGATTGTGACATCGTGGGTGCTTGTCCGGGATCAGATACTGTATAATCAATTTACCTACACACAATTGTTGTGTCACATACAATGAAATGTTGCTTATTGTTCATTTGAGAACCTAATCAATTCAGAATAAACAGCATAGGGCAAGTCCGCTACGTGGTAAGCCATGCACCAGCAGCCAAATATGGTGTCATGTTACACATAACATGGTTTGTCTAATACTCACAGGTTAAAGAAATAATAATGGCTTTTTGCAGGGGTGTCTCATATTATTTATATTTCCAGTTGGAAAGACTGGACAATTGTTGTTACTTAATTGTGTTAGTTTTGATGTAATTTTGGCTTTGTTAACCACTTGTTTATTTCAGTTCAGCTACAAATTGAGGAAATTACCCGTAAGCTGAGATCAGGGGATCTGGGGATTCCTGCTAACCCAGAGCAAAGGTTTGCTTGGTTTCATGCACAACAGATCTTAAGTCTTTTCTTGTATGCCTCTGGAGGAGGCACCCAGCCTGCGCAGATTACTGGCTCCTGTGGTTTTACTCTAATTATTACCACTGTATAACAGTCTGATTTTAACTCAGCTTGACATTCTGCAGCTGTCTCCACGGTGGGAAGTAACCATTTAATCACATATTATTATGTCTTTGTAGTCATACTTTTATCCTTCAGCCAGCAAAAGAATGTTTGTATTGATTCTGTTGATATATACTTGTGCCTAGCTTAATCAAGTCATACTTCTTTGCAATTACAGTTAGTTTTGCTTTTGTTTATTCTTCTATGATGTTGATAGTGGTATATAGGCTTGATAGTACCTTGATACCTTTCTTTCACACTAATGCGTTCCTGGTGCAGGTTGCCTAGACATATGGATGCATGGATCATGAACTTTTTACCTTTGTCAGATTCACAGATAGTAAATTGTTTAATTCCTAGAATTTTAGCCATTTAGCCATGTTAGCCTCGGTCAGCTTCACAGAAACTGAACTCATAATTCTGTCAGATCCACAGATAGTGAACTCTTTTTTTAAACTCTGATTCACCTGTTTAATGTTGTCAGATCCTCAGGCAGTGAACTGTTTAATCCAGATCTTTAGGCTTAACACCGTCAGATCCTGTGATAGTGAACAGTTTAATCCAGATATGCAGGCTTAACACTGTAACATCTACAGGTTGAACTCAGTCAGATGTGCAGTTGCCTAACTGGCTCAAACCTGGTAACATGGCACAAGCTTGGAATAATATACATGATTATAAACAACTTACATACAGTGATTTGATGGACTCACCAAGGACTGACACTCAGAGATAAATTGTTAGAATGCCTGAAAAAGAGTGAGAAATAACTGGCTGGTAAATGATTTAGAAAAAAAAAGACAATCACCAAAGACTATCTTGTCTTAATTTGACAATCATTTATTTAAACGGTATGTGCAATGCCAGTTTCAAAAACCATTTACATAAAATACTTGACCAGGATGCCTTAATATATATATCATTATTGGTGGTGAGCCATACAAGGAAATATGTTATTTTAGTTACTTTTAATTGCTATATTATTTATTTGTGTGTTTAATAACTACCTTTGATAACTATAATCACAGGTTGTATGTAATAACTTTGATCATATGTTTAATAATTTAATCACACATTTCAGTAATTAAAATGAAGTTCATAACTTATCTTCCAAAATTTGCAGGGAAACTGAATGATTATGTAACACTTAATCTTTTAAATTTGTGAACTAAGAAAAGGAAATTTTTTTTTTAAATGTGCAACATTCCATCTCACTAACCACTCTCTCTCTCTCCAACGACCAGGAATAATCTTAAATGTTAGCCATGTGACACTGTTTATTTGTAACATCTGTTAACATGTTTTAAGAGATTGCATTATTCATATTTCTTGTCTTATAATAACTTTGAATTCAGAATGTAACCACTAATCATAATTCAAAACCTCTTTTCTCAGATGTCATAAATAACAGGTTGTACTTCATCCTTAGCAGGTTGTCATCAGTACGCAAAGTGAAAATAATTATAACATTTAAAAATAAGTATCGGTAACATGTGTGATCATAGTTGCTTACTAAAGCAGTTATTTGTTAATTTTTAAATTAAATATTTAGAATGAATAATAATAGAATAACTTGTGTTTGTGTTAGTAAACAGCAGTTGTGTGTCTGTGGAGTAATTCGCATTTTCTCCGTAAATGTAGGTCCCCTTCTCCTGAACCCATCTACAACAATGAGGGCAAGAGGATGAACACTCGGGAGTACAGGACACGCAAGAAGTTGGAGGAGGACCGGCACAGGCTCATTCAGGAGTCGATGAAGCTGAATCCTGACTTCAAACCACCTAGTGACTACAAGTAGGTTACTGTTAACCAATTTTGTGGGTGAATGAGTGAGCATGTCGTCTCATGCCATTATGTAGTAAATTTTACTTCACAGCCTTTAAAATCTAGAATAGTATTTCTTCCTTTATAAAAGCTTATAAATTTTGGTTTTGTTTTCCAAGTCTTGAGTCATTTCTAAAATGCGGTCTACATGTGCATGTTTTATTTTCACCAAAGTCGGATAAAGCCAGGCCTATCCACTACTCTACTATGAGAAGGGTGGATCCAATCCCTGTGTAGTAGAGTGGGATCATGTCTGCTTAAGCCAAAGAGGTGCCTCTAAGCTACCTCATCCCTTTAGCAGTAAATTATTAAATTGGCATAACAGGAAGTCCACATTAGTATTGTACTAAGCATACCAAGAAAATTATAGGAAGAAAACATGTGCATGGATGTGTGCTCGCGCACACACACACATTACTGAATTCTTCTCCATTCATCCAAAGATGTCAGTGCTTTGTGCCTATTTTCAACAAAGCTGCGGTATTTGCGCCTTTCAGCCGACACATCTGATTTTTGCAGGGTTAGCCTTCCTGGTTGATTACTCATTTCAAACCATTAATCATTCAAAATATAATTGTAAGTGGTTATTTTCTTGTAGAAAAATAACCCAGAATATCAAACTTAATGGCTGCATGGCATTCCTATGTAAATTTCCACAGGGTCTGCATATTTGTGGGACTAGTCAGAGAAGGAATGTGAGTGAGTCCTGCTTGGAATAAATGAAAGTCAATCATTTAATAACCTGGCGGTTCTGTCGGTCATGGGAATACCTTTTCTATACAGGCCTCCCTACACACGCACGCACACACACATACAAAAGAATGTCGCTAAAGCCAACTAATTAAAGGTTTGCTGCAGTTAGATGGGTTGACCCAAAAAGCTCAGTATTGCAGCCTGTCTGTAAACCACAAAACCGTGTGCCGGCCGCCCTTGTGAAGGCAAAGGAAGAAGGCGAGGCTTTCTCCGTCCGCACACAGACTAGTTGAGGCTTTCTCCGTCCGCACACAGACTAGTTGAGGCTTTCTCCGTCCGCACACAGACTAGTTGAGGCTTTCTCTGTCCGCACACAGACTAGTTGAGGCTTTGACTATCCGGGGAAGTGCTGGGGGCATGGCCTGGTGCTTTGTTTCTGTATGTATCACGGTGTATGCCTTAGGGAATGGCCACTCTAAAACTGAACAATCTATGCCATCTTCAAGACCTCAGTGCCTTTATTTTCCTTGATGCTTCCATGCAAAGTGATCACTTAAATCCGGCAGCTGAACAAGTTTGTGCCGGCAGAAATAACCTTATCCTAATGGTTAGTTAAGACATAGAGAAAGAAAGCGGTTGTGATAAATATTTCTTATTGTGCAGTATATTCATGTTTACTGACAAATTTGATGCAGTTGTGTATATAAATCATGTTTATGAACTAAAGGGCCCCTTTGACATCTGTAGTGGATCAGACATGTGATGGTACACTCATATTGTTACAGACCGCTCAACACTTAGTAGGTGATATGATTAACATCACACCTGTCGTTTTTACCTCCCAAGACATTACCTGGTACCCATTTTAAGCTGAACCAGTGTCATTTACAAATCTGAATATCCAAATTCAACCCCCAAGACCTTTGGGCTCAGATGAACATCTAGCTGCTTCACTACCGAAGCTCCCAGCTAATGTTTCAAATGATGTATTCTGATGGTGTCAGTGTTAACCTACTGTTGTTTTTATAATGTTGTTGCATTTGCTATTCTCACCTACCATAAACATATTTCCAGGCCGCCAATTATTCGAGTCAATGACAAGGTTATGATACCCCAAGAGGAACATCCAGAGATTAACTTTGTGGGACTTCTTATTGGACCACGAGGCAACACTTTGAAAAATCTAGAGAAGGATGTAAGAATCTGTTTTAAGTGTTGCCTTCATAAATCCTTTGTTAATTCTCTGAACTTTTCTCAGAGTCCCTCCCTCTCTGATTGTGTCTCTTTGCTTTCTCACAGTCTTCTTCTTTCTCTGTCAGTCTGTCTGTGTATGTTTCAGCTTTTCACACTGACTTCTCTAAGCTCATTCTCTCTCTCTCTTTCTCTCTCTTCCCCCCGCCCCCCTTTGCGTGCGCGTGTGCCACTCACCATTTGTCTGTATGTCTGTGATCAGGATCCCCTTTCACATTTCTCATAGTATGAAACCTGCAATGGTATTTGTTTATTTTCTTCTTCACAACTTTTGTTTTGCATTTCACTAGTTTGTGTACACATTGCTGTAGTATTGAGACACCTCAGTGTTTGTTAACTTTGAAAAGCCAATGAGTCACCTCAAGGCATTTGCTGTAGGTCACAGAGCATTTATGGGTGTGCCTGGTGTAGCTGTGATGTCAGTTCTTTCAATCAATGTCAAATCTGCATCTAACTTAAATACATATTTAAGTTGTTGTGCATTCATTTCTAAATTTCTCTTTCAAAGACTGGAGCCAAAATCATCATTAGAGGCAAAGGTTCTGTGAAAGATGGAAAGATTGGACGTAAAGATGGGCAGCCTTTGCCTGGAGAAGATGAGCCGCTGCATGCGTATGTGACTGCCAACAACCCAGAGAATGTGAAGAAGGCTGTAGAAAAAGTGAGTCGGTGGAATTAGTTTTGTCTTTTTAAAATCAATAAGTACTTGTATTTGTCACTGGACTTTTCACAAATGACCTTGGCTGCTAGGTCGACTCAGCCTTAAATGGGTTCCGGCTAAAGTCCTGGGAAGTAAAGATGGCCGGTGTGATATTGACCTCATCACTTACCGAGTGCGATGCAGTCTATAAAGCTTAAGCCCAGCTCTATATGCTCAGTACGCATAAAGGTTTAGTGAAGGTAAGAGTCCTTTCTTTTTACATGTATTTGTTCCTGCAAATTTGAGCTTCAGTTTATTGTAGCATGGTAGAAGGGTGACCTGTGTGACATACGTAGCTAAGTCTCTGTAAAATGATGAATATTACGACCTCCACCAGAGCAAACAAGTACCTAATTTGATTAGGCATAAAATATACCATGTTGAAACGGCACTTGTTACATACCATGCTGAAACAGCACTTGGTACATGCCATGCTGAAACAGCACTTGTTACATGCCATTCTGAAACGGCACTTGTTACATGCCATTCTGAAACAGCACTGTTACATACCATGATGAAACGGCACTTGCCATGCTGTTGCGCCATCTGAAGATAGGAGATAACTGATTATTGTTACTGGAGTGATGAAGTGTCTTTACAAATTAGAAAGGGGAATTTTATTGTTGTCTTCCTTGATCACAAGATGACTGCTTTTATTTGTATATTTATCTATGTATTTATATATTCAGGAAGACATTTGGTTGAGGAACAGAGTAACTTGATTATGTATTAAACATTTGCACCTTTTATATTAGGTTTTTAAATTTGATGTCGCTGCACATTGTCTTTATGGTTATGTAAATGGGTAGTCAGTGTTTGTCGGTTAGATAATCTAAAGAATAATCTAACATTGTCAGTGTTTGGTCTCACTCAGATCAAGGAGATCATCAAGCAGGGCATTGAGGTCCCCGAGGGGCAGAATGATCTAAGGAGGCAACAGCTGCGAGAGCTGGCGCTACTCAATGGAACCCTGAGGGAGAACGATGGATTAGCGTAAGTTTATGCAGCTAAAATATACGCTAGGAATGCTTACCTGTTGTCCATACAGTAGTGCATTTGACAACCTAATCCTTCAATGACTAAGTTTTTTGTTTTTTTTTAGCTTGATTTTTATTTGTAAATAGTGTCAGCCTGTTTTGTGGATTACAGGGCATCATACCCTGTAAGAGTAAAAGGCCTTCGGTATCCAATGATTTCCTTAAATGGGACAACTTAGCAGTAGAGGTGTATCCTTACTAATAGGTGTGTCCTCCAAGCAGTTAAGGTGTACAGCAGCAGACTTTGAGAACACCCTTTTCAGGGATTCACATGAGGAACATTCAGGGAAAACAGATTTAGGGAAGCACATTTGTAGCTTTGGCATTAAAGCATCTCCTGTATGACATGTGATTGATTCTACAAATGCTGACTTGTGGAGTTAAAGCATCTCCTGTATGATATGTGATTGATTCTATAAATGCTGACTTGTGGAGTTAAAGCATCTCCTGTATGACATGTGATTGATTCTACAAATGCTGACTTGTGGCATAAAAGCATCCCCTATATGACATGTGATTGATTCTATAAATGCTGACTTGTGGGGTTAAAGCATCTCCTGTATGACATGTGATTGATTCTACAAATTCTGACTTGTGGGGTTAATGCATCTCCTGTATGACATGTGATTGATTCTACAAATGCTGACTTGTGGGGTTAAAGCATCTTCTGTATGACATGTGATTGATTCTACAAATGCTGACTTGTGGGGTTAAGCATCTCCTGTATGACATGTGATTGATTCTACAAATGCTGACTTGTGGCATAAAAGCATCTCCTGTATGACGTGATTGATTCTATAAATTCTGACTTGTGGGGTTAAAGCATCTTCTGTATGACATGTGATTGATTCTACAAATGCTGACTTATGGGGTTAAAGCATCTCCTGTATGACATGTGATTGATTCTACAAATTCTGACTTGTAGGGTTAAAGCATCTTCTGTATGAGGTGATTGATTCTACAGATGCTGACTTGTGGGGTTAAAGCATCTTCTGTATGACATGTGATTGATTCTACAAATTCTGACTTGTAGGGTTAAAGCATCTTCTGTATGAGGTGATTGATTCTACAGATGCTGACTTGTGGGGTTAAAGCATCTCCTGTATGACATGTGATTGATTCTACAAATTCTGACTTTTAGGGTTAAAGCATCTTCTGTATGAGGTGATTGATTCTACAAATGCTGACTTGTGGCGTTAAAGCATCTTCTGTGTGACGTGTGATTGATTCTACAAATTCTGACTTGTGGGGTTAATGCATCTCCTGTATGACATGTGATTGATTCTACAAATGCTGACTTGTGGGGTTAAAGCATCTTCTGTATGACATGTGATTGATTCTACAAATGCTGACTTGTGGGGTTAAGCATCTCCTGTATGACATGTGATTGATTCTACAAATGCTGACTTGTGGCATAAAAGCATCTCCTGTATGACGTGATTGATTCTATAAATTCTGACTTGTGGGGTTAAAGCATCTTCTGTATGACATGTGATTGATTCTACAAATGCTGACTTATGGGGTTAAAGCATCTCCTGTATGACATGTGATTGATTCTACAAATTCTGACTTGTAGGGTTAAAGCATCTTCTGTATGAGGTGATTGATTCTACAGATGCTGACTTGTGGGGTTAAAGCATCTTCTGTATGACATGTGATTGATTCTACAAATTCTGACTTGTAGGGTTAAAGCATCTTCTGTATGAGGTGATTGATTCTACAGATGCTGACTTGTGGGGTTAAAGCATCTCCTGTATGACATGTGATTGATTCTACAAATTCTGACTTTTAGGGTTAAAGCATCTTCTGTATGAGGTGATTGATTCTACAAATGCTGACTTGTGGCGTTAAAGCATCTTCTGTGTGACGTGTGATTGATTCTACAAATACTGACTTTTCATCTAAAATTTTTACAGGAAACTGCGTCAGATTGCAGAAAGTCAAACAATTGTAACCAACACGATCGTGTGTACAATATGTGGAGGAGCAGGCCACATTGCTCAAGACTGCAAGCAGAAAAGGTAGAAGAACTCTTCTTGCTTTTATTTGTGCATACATTCATTGTGTAGCTGTTTGCAATCAATTGTGAGTGTCTGGATGTGACATTGGCTAGACTTAGTGTTGACAAGAAATGTTAGCTTTATATGTGAGATATAACATGATTCCAGTGTATGTTCAAAGTTTACCTTTACGGAGGTCAGTAATAAATATGTTTAAAATGCTCAACTATTTTTAGGTAATGTATTCTTTTCCGGCCTATTAAACATTATGCAGGGCACAGATAAACCAGTACAAAAAATTTTTCACTGGAAAATATTACTAGGTTTTGGGGGTTTGGACAGAACCAGAAGTGCTCATTTATATATATATATATTTTGTACATGTAACATGCAGATGAATATCATAATGTCTGGACATATGGGGAAGATGGCAGAACTTATTAATTATTCTGTGCATGTGAAAACAAACAGCTGGTTAGTTTAATGTTTGCATAGACTTGAATAATTGGTCTCCCTTCTTTGTTAATTTTCCACTTTTTAATGTTAGCTTTTGGCTGGTTTTCTTTAAATCTTTGCAACTAGGACACGCTGGGACACAAACAAATTATTAATGATGGTCATATTTTTATCTCTGAAGGCCGGGAGACACATTCCGGATGCAGCAGATGCAGAATCCAGCAGAAAGGGCTAAGATGGATAGTGAGGTAAGTAACCAGGCATTGGCGGGTACTGTAACGTCATGTTTCTGTGCAGGATGGCGCAATGTGTCCGCCTTGTTGGGACTGGCATATTCTTATGCAGTATTGCGAGTAAAATGCTAGATTTTACGCTTTACTGTTTGCATTAACAGTGAGCTGCAATTTTGGTGGTGGACTGTTAATTCTGGCATATCTGATGACTGCTTTATGCATTTACTTGGCATATGCATGCTTTAGGATTTTATCACTAAGGACATTTTGTGAGATCTCCAGTTGCACAAGAACGGAGCACCTGCCTGCAGTGAACTTGGAACCTTAACTAACAACTTAAGTCTGCCTTCTGAAGACAGTCATGTATTTGGTAGTTTAGTATCACAGGTTTACTGTTCTGTCACTGAAACCATCTCTTTGTGCCGTTAGTTTGAAATATTTCTGCTGATATCCTACGCTGTTGTCAGTTTGTGTTTGTGGTCTTCCATTTTTGTCAGTGTAATACCATGTAACATAGTGCTTGTTTGAAATGTGACCAGGAAATCAGTTTCTATTTAATGCTGGGCATCCTCGTGTGGGTTCTTAGGTCCCATATTGGAGAAACACAAGAATTGACCCGGTGCCTCCCTAACAAGCATGTCGTAAGAGTCTACTAATTAGAGGTTTCCTTTTAAGTTGGAGTGCACCTCCTGAGAGACGAGGAACCAACAGTCTGAGCCAGATTTCTGAAACAGGTGTACACATGGAACTCAAGTTTTGGAACAGAATTAAAATCCAGAAGTGGATAAAAACAAGCAGAACTTTCCACTGCGGTTTATAGACAGTAAATGGGAGGACAAAGAAAGCCATGCATACATCTTCAGATCAGTGTTTTCCAATAAGTGAATTTACAGTGAAAAAATAAAAGAGTTTTTTCCCCTGCTCATTAAATGTTGTCTCTTCATGGACAATGAGTAGATCACGGAAACAGAAAATCATTGACCAGCTGTGAAATAGGTCTCCAAAAAGGTCAGCAACGCCGCAAGAAGGCACAGGGTCACAAACAGCAGCATAAGAGAAGCTTGGAACAAGACCAGGCCAGCATTAACAGACAGAATCAGATGGTTTGGCCAGCTAGTAAGAATGCAGCCAGGCCAAACCTTAAGAGAGACCTTCTGCAACAGAGGAAGAGATACGATAGACTCTGTAACTGAAACCTGCACAAATGTTAACAAAACCATCACTCAAGACATCTGAATAGAGGAAGTTAAGAAAAGTTAGTTCCGTATCCTTTACAGGACATTGCAAAACCAACCCCAGCATGTTTTGGCTGTTGTGGTTTTTCTAGGCAAATTTTACATTTAGTAGTTTGCCGTTGCTTTCTAAACAGCAGCTTTTGTCCCACTGTCGAAACAAACGCAAGGCAAATCATCGCAGCTGGAATCGAACCTGGTACCTGACATTACGAAGCATGTTGGCAACGCCTAAGCCACAGACAGCAAAGGGAGGATACAAAAACAACATGATACCGCACTACCATCCAGTAACCGTTTTGAGAAAAGACAACAACTATATGTTGGTGTAACTGAAATCACAAACATGACAAGATAAGCAAAATATGCCAGGCATTTAATTGTGCAATTTTTTTTTTTGAATCTGCACGATTTCAATACACATGTATATCTTCCTCAAACACAAATGTTGTCTAAATAAAATGCATTTCTGTCTCCAGTACATGTCCTTGATGGCAGAACTTGGAGAAGGACCGCCACCACCCCCTAAGTCAGAGCCAACCAATTATGCTCCCCCAGTCTATGGTCGCACCCTGTTGTCACATCCACCTCCAAATCCTATGGTAGGTTTCATGTGCCTGTAGAATGTTTTATTTTAGCGTCCTAATCTGCCCTTACACATCTGCTGCATTTCTCACTAAACAACAGTCCAGTTCAGGTCCACTGGGACATGTACCCAGTCCACAGCTGCAGTTGTACGCCCAGCAGCAGCTTGTTCGGTTATACCACTGCTAAATGTAGTGTTAACACAACTTGGTTATACCGCTGCTAAATGTAGTATTAACACAACTTGGTCATACCGCTGCTAAATGTTATGTTAACACAACTCGGTCATACCGCTGCTAAATGTTATGTTAACACAACTCGGTCATACTGCTGCTAAATGTTATGTTAACACAACTTGGTCATACCGCTGCTAAATGTTATGTTAACACAACTTGGTCATACCTCTGCTAAATGTAATGTTAACACAACTTGGTCATACCCATGCTAAATGTTATGTTAACACAACACAGTCATACTGCTGCTTAGTGTAATGTTAACACAACTTGGAATCAACATCTAAAGCCACGGTTCCAGTCATAGTTTGGGCTATATTTAGTTTACTGCTGATGAAGATTCTGGTTGAAACATTCACTTGTATTCATGTGTCTTTTTTTTATTCGCTTTGTTAAGCTTTCGGGTCACATTTTTTTTTAACGTTTAGCACTAATCAGAATAAACAGCACAGGGTTTATAGGATTGTAGTGTGTGTGTTTTATTTTTTTGTGGCAGAATTTCAGGTGACAGTTTTGTTTAGCCCAGCCATGCATCAAACAGTACTTGTTAGTTTTGCATGCAGTCCCTTCTTCAGAACTTGAGTCTTGTGTGTCCCATTGTGCGGCAAACAGGAATATACCCACTGCCTCCCCATCACGCATGTCGTAGGAGTCGACTAAAGTTGGGTACGTCCTTATTTGGAGTACATCTGCCTGAGAGGCAAGGAACCAAGAATCTGCATACAGATAAGCCAGATCTGTGAAATGGATGTGCACGCAACCCTGAAATTCTCGATGAATAAGATTAAAGTCTGGAGATAAATGATCACCCAGAACTTTCCGCTGGAGTATACAGCCAGTGAAGGCGAAGAAGAAAATAAGATAATGTAGTCAGAATTTTCCCTCCCCCCCCCCCTCTCTTTCTCTCTCTCTCTCTCTCTCTCTCTCTCTCTCTTTCACACACACACATACATTAATTATGGTTTTTTTCCTCATAAACTGTTTTGGGGGGGGGGGGGGGTAAATTGGCAGTCTCGCCAGAACCTCTTGTTTGATTGTTTTGGTTTTCATGAATTATGACCAGTTTTTATGTTAATTTAAATGTGTTAAGGCTCAGTTTGATTTTCTGATTCCTTATTCTTTGTCCTCGTCTCTTCATAATATTATAGGATTACGTGCACATAACATCGTTATCAGCTTAGCTAGCTTTCAAATTTGTTATATATTGTAATGATGTCCAAATTGAGTATAATTCTGATGCTTCTTTCCTGATGTGTTTAGGCGATGAATGCACCGTGGCAGATGAACAACAGACCTCCCATGGGACCTCAGATGTCTGTTCCCTTATTGAATCGACCTCCAATGGGCATGCCGCAGGCAGCCCCTCAGATCAACCCCATGGGCCGCCTGCCCCCACCCTACATGTCACAGACCATGCAGCTACCTCCCGGCATGCAGCCACCTCCCGGAATGATGCCTCCGCAAGGAGTGGCACAGCCTCAACAGCCCCCACCCATGATGGGAGGAATGGCAAACATGCCTTACATGCAGCAGCAACAGCAGCAGCAAGGGCCTGGCATGATGAGACCTTGGCAGTCGGCCCCAGTGAGCCAGCCCCAGAACATGATGTCGGTCAACAACACAATGACCAGCACCAACTCTTTAGGTAGGTCCCTCGTGGGGGGGGGGGGGGGGGGGGGGGTAATAGCCTGTGATTGTCGTTTTGAAATTGTAGGTCTACTAATTAGAAATGAGCAAATGAATTTTATTTCCAAAGAGTAACAAATGACAATGGAGGCCCACTATACATTCAGCCCTTGCAAACATTCGCCTTTCACACAGTAATAGTATTTTATTTTTGAAACATGTTATGTCCATATAGCAGTATGCACAATACGAGTATTAAAAAAAAAGAAAATGGATGGCAACCATATACACTCGGACATACATGTATTATACATGTACGCGCGTGTCTATGTGTGTGTAGAAGTACATATGTGTTGACTTCCACAAAGAGTGACACCCCATTGATCACTAAATAGATCTACAATGAGCTGAAACACCAGGAGAAATCACATTTGGCCTAGCTGCCTGAAGTTTATTCTCTGTTGGGAAATAGAAACAGAAGATGGGTAGACTGCTGATCATAGGACCTCATCAGAACTGAAAGCAATGGTGGTGGAGGAATGAACATCACCTGAAGATGCTGTTATATAAACAGATGGTTCTGGGATGGTCTCAAGCCAAGTGCGTGGGCTTCGCGGCATGAACTGAAGGACAAGTCATCAAAGAAAACAGTGGAGCCTCTACTTGTACCACCAGCAGCATGACAATGGAGGTCATGGCTGTGACAAAGGCCCTAGAATGACTGAAAACTCGAGGATTTGCCTATGCAGCTTTCTCAGCGACCCAGTGAGCATGCTACAGAATATCAAGACGGGTCATACATGAAAAAGTTGGCTGAATCTGATACAGCACGCAGTGTTTCGCAAAATATTCATTTTTGTCCCAGGTTATGCTGGTGTGAAAGGCAGTGAGAGAGCAGACGCTCTGGCTGGCTGTGTGATTATCAGGAATGGGCCCTCCGTGGACAGGAGAGACATCATTCATGCCATGCGAGAGACTAAATGCTGTGGGGCTTTCACTTTTGTGGAAAATTATTTTTTACTGAGTAGAATGCATCCCCTGGGTGTACCAGTTAAAGCTGCAAGACAGGAAAACAATGAGGGAGCCACCCGTCATTACATCAACCAGAACAGAATGGTATATGTAAATTCTCATTCCCTACTGTATGATATGTTAACTGAAACTTCCGCATTCACAGTTGTTTTTATTTCTTAATCTTTCCAATGACAGGAGTGCCTGCGCCCCCTCCTCCACCTTCTATACTGCCACCTCCCCCTCCACCTCCAGGTGGCCAGATGCAGGGGCAGCCGCCCTCACAGTGGATGCAGCAGGCTCAGACAGGTGAGAGTTGCTTGAGCATGTCCATAAACTCCACCACACAGCTGGTTTGTAACACTCCTAAACAGTTCATTGTGATTATACGCACCCTCACTGCTGGTGTGGTAATACTATAAAATGGATGAGCATGGTTGCATTGAACTTATTACTGTCCCTGCTAACACGCTGTGAAACAGTTAATTGTCTACACATTCCATTACACGGCTGTCCTAGTACCACCCTGTGAAACAGTGCATTGTCTACACATTCCACTTCATGGCTGTCCTAGTACCACCCTGTGAAACAGTGCATTGTCTACACATTCCATTTCATGGCTGTCCTAGTACCACGTTGTGAAACAGTTGAATGTCTACACACTCCATTACACGGCTGTCCTAATACCACGCTGTGAAACAGTTCATTGTCTACACATTCAACTTCATTGCTGTCCTAGTACCACCCTGTGAAACAGTTCATTGTCTACACATTCCACTTCATTGCTGTCCTAGTACCACCCTGTGAAACAGTGCATTGTCTACACATTCCATTTCATGGCTGTCCTAGTACTACCCTGTGAAACAGTGCATTGTCTACACATTCCATTTCATGGCTGTCCTAGTACCACCCTGTGAAACAGTTCATTGTCTACACATTCCACTTAATGGCTGTTCTAGTACCACCCTGTGAAACAGTGCATTGTCTATCTACACATTCCATTTCATGGCTGTCCTAGTACAACCCTGGGAAACAGTTCATTGTCTACACACTCCATTTCATGGCTGTCCTAGTACCACCCTGTGAAATAGTATGTTGTCTACACATTCCACTTCATGGCTGTTCTAGTACCACCCTGTGAAACAGTGCATTGTCTATCTACACATTCCATTTCATGGCTGTCCTAGTACAACCCTGGGAAACAGTTCATTGTCTACACATTCGACTTAATGGTTGTCCTGGCGCTGACCTTTTCTATAAGTGGAGTTGTGGTGACCTGGTAGGTGGTCCGCTAGCCTGCCTATCAAAGCATGTCGTAAAAGGCAGTTATGATTTTGCTGAAATCGGATGTGCTGGTCCAAAGGATGCAGACGTCGCAGCCTGTCTGTGAATGATGACACCACTAGCCAACAGCTTTTATAAAGGTGAGTATGGAAGATGATGTTTTGGGAAGGAAAGGTGGCATTTTAGAGTACTGGGCAATCATCTCATCTGAAGCAAATAGAGTGTATGCTTTACACCACTTGTTGTAGTAACTCCTGATGCTTTATCTTTTATATATGTATTTCTGTACATCTTCTGCGGCTCTAAACTCCAGAGGAAAGTTCTGGTTGTTCATTTACTTCTGGATTCTGTCTCGTTCCAGAATCTGAGTGTTACGTGCACATCTGTTTCAGGTCTGACTCATTTTTATGCTGACTTTTGGTTCTCAAGCAGATATATTCCGACTTCATAGAAATCTGCCAATTATTTGACTCTTGCGACCTGCCTTTAGGTAGGCAGTGAGTCTGTTCTCGTTTTCCCCACAGTGGGACCCTGGAAACCCACACAGGGACTTTTTTATGTCCAGCATTTGACATAAATATATCAATGTCTCGTTGCAGGTAATTTGGGTGTTCAACAGCCACCCAATCCCCCACCGCCACCACAGCAGGCATCACCTGCCACATCCCAGTGGCAGCAGCAGCAACCGGTGTCTCTAGCTCCCTGGCAGCAGCAGCCTGCAGTCTCCTCGGTGATGTCCATGCCACCCATGCAGCTGTCGGCACCGGTTCAGTCAACGCCGCTCATGACGTCAGGCGTTCCTCCACCTCCTCAGCCTGGTGTGGCACCACAGTTCACTTCATATGCGCACCTGCCCCCGATGGGTTTCAACAACCAGAGGATGCCCAGCATGACCCAGATGATGATGCCGGGTCCACCTCCACCACCACCACCCAGCTAGACCAGGGTCCACCACCCAGCTAGACCTGACCAACATCTCCCACAAGGCAGAAACAGACTTGTCCCATCATTTAATGCTGACAGGAAATAAACTGATTGCTTTCTATGCTCCATGTTCATTTTTTTTTCTTTGTTGTTGCTGAAAACAAACATGTTGGGCCAGAAGGTGCAGAACTCTCAAGCCTAGCTGTAAAACACACATCATGCAAACTGTCATATTTACGGTGAACCAGGAAGAAGAAGAATGTAGCTAACTTGTTTTGTGAACATGTCTGTTGACAGAAATATTATAGTACCACAGTGAATTATTTGGTTGGAAGTCTCTACCAGTGGACAGAATATTTATCTTTACACAGACCCATATGCTTCATGGATTTATTTGTCTACCTGTTTTGTATCTGTGTATATTGTAATGTTAAAAAATAAGACATGATGAAGCATTTCATTTTTTTTTTTGCCAAGTTACCTATTCTGTCAGATTTGCATATTTTTCCTGTGTGTAATTTGTTTTTTTAAAGATCACAATGTTGCTTCTGGTGAATTTTGCTTGCTGCATTATTTGATCATGAGTGACCCTGAGAGCTCAGTAAATGCAATATTGTGGACAGAATGTGATAAATTACCTGTTAAATATATAGATGCTGTAGTCAAGCCTGCACATGTTTTGTCATTAAAAAAAAAATACTGTGGTATGGGTTATATATGTGGTCTGTTATGTAAGAGGACGTTCCATGTCGCCTGATACAGTTGGAAATGCTGGTGACAGAGGGTCCAGTGGATGTTTTGTAACAGAAAAAGTGTAGTGAAGACGTCTTAAGAGAAATTGACTCATAAAGGCAACTGATTATCCACAGCAGGAGGAGAATCTGCATTGTTTCACCATGTCATGAGGAGAAAATGAGAAGATCATGACAGTTTAAAAGTTGGAGGGGAAAAGAGCCCGAAGGAGATAAAGTGAGAATATGCTGAATATCACGGCATGGAAGATTCTCAACGTTGTGGATGACGTGACATGGTCTAAGAATGGTAAGTAAAGTCAAAAAGTAAAGATCCCTTTTCACGCCTTTCGGCGCATCGGGCATATGGGCAGAGCGTCCCATATTTTTACAGACCATCAGCACTCTGTGGGTAATGTGGTCAGCATTACGCCGGCTGTCTTTACTTTCCCAGGACAGCCTATCCTGGTACCCATTTTAGGCTGGGTCGACCTGCGACGTCCCATACCACGACAAAAATCCACGCAACCTGCAGTGGGTTTCGATAGCTGTATGCTGGCTTACGAGTCGGACTCGCAATGCCTTAGCCACGGACGCTCTAAGAATGGTAATTCGGGTTATAGTTTAGTGTAGCCAGGGAGCATGCGTGGCTGACATAAAGGTTAGAATTGTGAGAAACCCAGGGTCAAATCCCTTCAGTAAGGCGGTGGTGGCTTCTGCGCCAGCTGTGCAGCCATACATTTCTTTTTTTCATTCTAGGGAAAGAGGAAAAACATTGAGATTCTACACATCAAGGAGAACTTGGTCATAAACAGCGTCTTGTCCTGAAAGTTGAACTATTTTAGCCACATCAAATGTCATGGTGGCTTGAAAAAGACAGTAAGGAATGGGGCAGCCTGTGGAAAGCAAGGCAGGGGGTTGACCTCTTCGAAGATGGATACAAGACATTGAAGATGCATTGGCATTGAAAGCACATGGGATTGGAGAGCTGGTTAGGGAAAGGGATACTTTCAGGCTTGTCGTGAAAAAGGGGCATTCTGTAAAAACGAATGATGATGAATCTAGGGGTCAGTTTCTGCCTGCATGAGTCCTATCTTTTCATGTCTTTCTGTACATGTCATTGTTGCCACAATATGTACCCAGGAAATGAGCAGTTTTGGTCGTAGCTATTCATTTGATGCACAGCTTTACACAGAAAGGATGCAGAGTTTTGAATAAGCATTTGATGTCAGTATTAAAAACAGCTTGTTTCAGACTCCCTACTGTTGGAAGTGTTTGCAAATATTGCTGTATTGTTGTTGGTTTCCAAGATTGGAATTCAGTTCTGGAACACGATTTGATTTGATTCAAGAACTGACATCACAGCACTCGAGGCATTCCCATAAGCGCTCTGTCCCCATCTTCAACAGCCAGCCAAGAGTTCTGATACTAATTGTGCCAGTAGCATTCTGAATAAACGTCCGTCTTGACCTTCCTCTGAGCATCTGCCAGAACCTCTCGTCACTTCCCGCTGCATCAATCTCTGGTGATCCATCTGCTCCTCCGAACTGTACACGCTCTCCCACAAGGCACTAACCACGTCTACCTTATCATGTATCAGTATTTTACCAAGTTGTGCAGAGCCAGCCAGCTAGTCTGTCCGCCTGTTCATTTCCCAACACACCGGTGAACAAATCCAGACAATACTCCTCACCTGAGTCCTCGGCAGCGAAGCATGCCACTCTGCACGAAGCTTGCCACTCTGCACGAAGCATACCTGTTCTGATCTTCCTCAGCATGCTTTCTGAATCAAGTTAAATCACGATGTGTGTCGTGTTCTCTAGCCAGCGGAAGGCTGCAGTGACCGCCTCCACCTCCATTAAGCTGGATGTTGTGGTATCATATGTTAGGCTCTCCTGCACCAAACATTGACCATTAACTTTTGCTAAGAAGCCCCAAGCACTTCTTTTGCCTCTTGACACTGAACCGTCTGTGTAAATGATCAAATCCTCTGAGCGAGCATTTTCTTGGATTAATTGCTAAATATCCACCTCTGTGGCACCTGCTGGCCAGTCTCTGCATTCCCGGCTCAGCGCGATCATGACTCTACACAAGTCTGACTGTTCAGGTGGCACTTTGACCCACTCTTCTCCTCGCCTAATGTTCTCAAGGATGCAAACCTGTCTGATCGTGTCTTCTGCCTACGCCATCCATGACCTCCCTCTTATCAGCCGCTGACCCTCAACTGCACCACGAGCTTCATGCAGAGGGAGGTCTGTGTCTGCAGCTACCCTGAGATATGAACAGGATTAACATCCAGAAGTGATGGACAACTAGAACATTCCAGCCACTAAGACAATACTGGGCGCTAACAGTGGCTAGACATTCACTTGCCAGATAGTCTAAGGCTCAAATCCACATCTACCCTTGAAAAACGAACCTTGGCTCCCAGATGTCATGGGAAGTAAAGGCAGCCACATAAAACAGACTGCATCACCCATTATTTGTAAAAAAAAAAAAAATACAAGGCTACCAATATATGCCTGCTTGTGTTAAAGCAATGGTCCTTTTGCACTTACTGGCCATTTGTGATTTTGCAGAGGAAATCAGAAAGTGCACCTCTGAAGGAGAAAGTGGAAAGGAACAACTAGACACAATACCGACTTCTGAAATAGGAAGTTGAAATGCACAGCAAGCAGCTAGTCTCTTGAAAACATGTAATCCTAAAAAAAGTCACCCACACAGCAGTGGGTCACTTAAACACCTTGTCACTTGGATTGAAACAACCCACAAGTAATCCTAAGAGGATTGAAACAACCCACAAGTAATCCTAAGAGGATTGAAACAACCCACAAGTAATCCTAAGAAAAGTCACTCACACAGAAATGGGTCACCTGAACACACCTTGTCACTGATTTTAAAACAACACACATCCTGTCATGAAAAGCAAAGTCCTGTGTTATGACTTAGATTTTATTATATGAAAAATAAAAATGTTCTGGCAAACAATGTTCAGTCATCCCAATCACACTTGACTTCTAACCTGGAATCTCTACCAGTACATTCACGCCTTACTGAACACTTCCATAAATCAGCACACACAATCTGTGGTTGAATATTCTTAATCTCAGTAAAGTACTATAATGTAGGAATTAAGAATTATAACTAACATGTGTTTAGGATCAAAAAACAAAGTTTTAGTCCATTCAGAAATGGACCATTATTTGAACTGCTATAACAATCATTTAGCAGAAATGTCTGAAAATCTGCAAAGCTCTGCCACATTAAGACGAATGTATTTTTAGCACATAAAGTTTGCATTTTGGATTGTGCAGTGAGTATCCGAACAAGCAACTGGACATGTTCCAGCAGACATCACATGCTGTACTTGTTCATGATTTCAGCCTCTTTTGGCGAGAAATTCCTAAACCTGACAGGGGTATCATGAAAGCTGGAATACATGACATAATCCACTGCAAACTATATTGAAGAGGAAAAAGTATACATTCTAACTGCTTTACAGAAACATGCCACCAGAAAAACTGCTGTAGAAACCTTTTTTCCACCAAATTGCAATGATGCTGAAAATATATGTGTAAAAATCTAGTGTTGATCTATGCAATGGTTGCTGAGACATTACATGAAGTCTGAAGGCACGTGTCTGGTTTCTAAACGGACTACTACTTCATGGTCACTGGAAGTAAGCGCCAGCGGAAAGTTTTGGTTGTTCACTCACTGCTGGACTTTGATCTTGTTCCATAACTTGAGTTTTGCATGCACATCCATTTTACACATCTGGCAATTTTATGCAGAATGTTGGTTCCTTGCAGATATACTTCAAAGAAAACGCACATAGTGAGTTTCCCTTTGGTTTTCCAAGTGGGTTCTAGGGCTCCATTTAAGGGCAAAAGAAGAAGAGACCCACTTTGCCCAACATGTCCCCAAAAAAAAAAAAAAAAGGCAACTAATTAGGTAACAAGTGTTGCTTTATTATGCACCTAAAGAGATATCGCAAAATAATTATGCAATCTCTTTTTTGTCTTCCTTATTTAAACAGTTTTAATTTAAACAAAGCCCCCTAAACATTCAATGGTATTGAAAAAACATGGCCATAGACATTTTTTATTTGTCTTTTCATCTTTTGTTTAAAAAAAAAAAAAATGCTTGACTTAGCCCAAAAATGGTTGGTGACCAGCTTTAAGACAGAACTGCAAGGATGCATTTACTTGGATTCCACTCAGGTCAATGAACTGATCAATTCACTTATACAATTTTTAAAAAAATTTAAAGGAAAAGGGGGGGGGGGGGGGGGGGGGCAAGACAAGACCCGCACTAATTTTCAAATATTTGTTTTTTAAGTTATGAAAAATCTCACAGCACAGCCATCACTGCGTCTCGTGCATGTGTTTATGCATTCACCTTATCTGTGACAACAATCACTGCTTCTGGTGCATGTGTTTATGCATTCACCTTATCTGTGACAACAATCACTGCTTCTGGTGCATGTGTTTATGCATTCACCTTATCTGTGACAACAATCACTGCTTCTCGTGCATGTGTTTATGCATTCACCCCTATCTGTGACAACAATCACTGCTTCTGGTGCATGTGTTTATGCATTCACCTTATCTGTGACAACAATCACTGCTTCTCGTGCATGTGTTTATGCATTCACCCCTATCTGTGACAACAATCACTGCTTCTGGTGCATGTGTTTATGCATTCACCCCTATCTGTGACAACAATCACTGCGTCTGGTGCATGTGTTTATGCATTCACCCCTATCTGTGACAACAATCACTGCTTCTCGTGCATGTGTTTATGCATTCACCTTATCTGTGACAACAATCACTGCGTCTCGTGCATGTGTTTATGCATTCACCTTATCTGTGACAACAATCACTGCTTCTCGTGCATGTGTTTATGCATTCACCTTATCTGTGACAACAATCACTGCTTCTCGTGCATGTGTTTATGCATTCACCCTTATCTGTGACAACAATCACTGCATCTCGTGCATGTGTTTATGCATTCACCTTATCTGTCTGACAACAATCACTGCTTCTCGTGCATGTGTTTATGCAATCACCTTATCTGTGACAACAATCACTGCTTCTCGTGCATGTGTTTATGCATTCACCTTATCTGTGACAACAATCACTGCTTCTCGTGCATGTGTTTATGCATTCACCTTATCTGTGACAACAATCACTGCATCTCGTGCATGTGTTTATGCATTCACCTTATCTGTGACAACAATCACTGCGTCTGGTGCATGTGTTTATGCATTCACCTTATCTGTGACAACAATCACTGCTTCTCGTGCATGTGTTTATGCATTCACCTTACCTGTGACAACAATCACTGCATCTCACGCATGTGTTTATGCATTCACCTTATCTGTCTGACAACAATCACTGCTTCTCGTGCATGTGTTTATGCATTCACCCCTATCTGTGACAACAATCACTGCTTCTCGTGCATGTGTTTATGCATTCACCTTATCTGTGACAACAATCACTGCTTCTCGTGCATGTGTTTATGCATTCACCTTATCTGTAACAACAATCACTGCTTCTCGTGCATGTGTTTATGCAATCACCTTATCTGTGACAACAATCACTGCTTCTCGTGCATGTGTTTATGCATTCACCTTATTCGTGACAACAATCACTGCTTCTCGTGCATGTGTTTATGCATGCACCTTATCAGTGACAAGAGGCACCAAGTCACAAATGTTCTCAGAATAAACACAGCATCTACAGCTTAGTAAACAGTCTACTATGCCTGTAAAAGGAATCTCTGTAATGTGTCTATGGAGAACTGATTCCACTGAGACTAACAGACATTATTTTTTAACGGTTTAAAATGTTCAAATTGTCTACAACAACATGTCAACTGACCTCTTCAAGTTGTTAGAAACTTGTTAGCGAAAAAAATATGCAACTTTCACAAATGGAAATCTGCAAAGTCTAAACATCTGACCTCAGCAATACTCATTTATGAGAAAAAATATCTCCTATACTCGTATTCACTACGGCTTCCGTACAAACATACACACAATTGCAGAACACATACATGCACAGACAGCAAACACTTGCCTAATGCACAGGTTGACAACAGGACACATGATGTTCTATCTGCTAGGATCTGCAGTATATATTGAGTTGTCCAATTTTCTACAGCTTGCTGGAAAGAATACAAAAGACTCCCAGTCTACTAGACCTGGTAGGAATGCCCAATCTTCAAGGAATTAAGAGATCCTCAAAACTTACAGGTTGTCCTGGAACTGAAGAATGCAGAGCGGATGAGGCTCATAGCAGATTCTTGAGATAACCTGGACAAGAACAGAATTTTCTAGGTACACCATGTGAACATTTGAAACAAAAACTGCAGGGGGAAAGGGAGAGGGGGGGGGGGGGGGTGTTTAGTTAATTTAACCCTCAAATCACTTGACCAGAAAGTTTGCTCCTGTATGTTGTTTATGTAAGTATACACTGAAAATGCACTGAAGGCTTGCCATTAGCACTGTCTTCTGAACACACTTGTATCCAGAACTCTTGCCTTCCTTCACGGTATTTAACTTCACTGGTCTCAAGCAGATTTTGACAAATTCTTGATTACTGCCGCGGCACCCCTGTGCATGTTAAGATGTTCTTTTGCAAATGGATGTTTGCATTTTTGCTCAGACAGAAAAAAGCACTGAAAATTGAACCCTGGTTTCTTGCTAGACAGCCCATCTCTCTAATCATTTAGCTAGCCCATTCACTGCAGACCACATAAGTACCCAAATGAGGTTAAGACTGTCTTAAGAATTTGAACTCAAGAATATGACGGCATCAGAAGACATCAATATCAATTAACAGCTTTTTAATTATAATGCACTTCCAAACACACAATAACATATCAAATTACACACTCAACAGACTCATTTCCCATACATACACAACTTCCAAACCTCTAGTGCACACACAAACACCTTCCACACACTGCCTAGTGAGCATGCGCGCACACAGCACCTTCAAAAAAAAAAAAAAGTTGACAATACTACCAAATCTGTCAACAGGGAAGGATGAGGAAAAAAGACTCAAATGAAAATATGGCATGTTGTCAACACAAGTTTGGCAAAAAGGAATCGAGGCCACGTGGACAGGCCAACGTGCTGGATGCATGCTCCATCCCAAACAAATCTCGAGACACGGTCCACACTTGAATCAAATGCCAACATGCCGGATGCATGCTCCGCCCCAACCCCAAACAATTCTCGAGACACATTCAACACTTAAATCAATCACAATGTGAAAATGAAAAAAAAAAAAAAAAAAACGAAAAAAAATACAAAATGAACAAGTGTAAGAAATATGTGTCCTTGTAAGGCAATCAGAGAGCTGGACATAGCTGGGGCTGGCAATTCCTACAGGAATGTTAACATGTGATCTGCTTCTCATGCGTATGGACTACAGAAGGGCCAACAAACAAATGGTCTAGGAGTATATGAATTCTCATGCCCCCAACACTAACTATGATGTATGTGTCAAATGTCTGAAAAGATGAACCAACACTACAAATGGATGTAATTCGCCTCAAAGATGTTTCAGTGTTGTTTTTTTTCTTCCCAACGTGATTGCATAGAATAGAGCTATGATTACTTTCAAAACCAGGTTTTTCAAGAGGACAACTTAAAATAAAAATGCCCCAAAAATCAATGAAGCCAGGTATACTTTGAGTGGACAATTTGTTTTTAAAGTAAAATTCTGTTATCAAATGTTGGCAAGTGTTCAAATCAGGCATACACAGCCATCTTTTGCCGACTGATGATAAATGTCTGGCCAACTCACTAGTCAGCTTTAATATAGTGCACCAAGCTAGCTCTAATGTAATAACGAAATAGCTCTAAATGTTAATTAGCCAGCTGTAACAACTTGCTGTGCTGGCAATCATTTACCATTAGACTTGCGCAGCTGTAACACAACTTGCTGCACTGGCAATCATCTACTATTAGACCTGTGCAGATGTAACACAACTTGCTGCACTGGCAATCATCTACCATTAGACTTGTGCAGCTCTAACACAACTTGCTGCACTGGCAATCATCTACCATTAGACCTGTGCAGATGTAACAACTTGCGCTGGCAATCATCTACCATTATACTTGTGCAGCTTTGTAACACAACTTGATGCGCTGGCAATCATCTACCATTAGATTTGTGCAGCTCTAACACAATTTGCTGTGCTGGCAATCATCTACCATTAGATTTGTGCAGCTTTAACACAACTTGCTGCACTGGCAATCATCTACCATTTGTGTGCAGCTCTCAGTTTTAACACAACTTGCTGCACTGGCAATCATCTACCATTAAACTAGTGCAGCTCTAAGTCTGAGGTCAACACAAGCAAGTCAAGTTAACAGCTGCTAGAAGGCTCTTCTGCCTTTTAGCCATACATCTGAGTTCCTGTCGAGGCTAAATAAAAAAAAAAAATGTATACTAAGTCTCCTAAGTGGAACCAGTTCTGGGCTGTACAAGAGGCTGGAGTGATATTACCTACAACGACCATTAGTCTGAATTTATGGGGCTGGCACCACAAAAACGCACAAGGGTAAAGAAAAGGCACCTTTAGAGAACAGGCTTTCTGTGTAGATTCCAGAGCCCCATTTTGGTGGGGGAAAACAAACCTACCTCCCGCCCAAAACAAGGATTTTCTTCACAACTAATAAGTTCTCTGAAGTCAGGTGCCCAGTCAATAGGTGTAGATGTCGTAGTCTGGCTGTGAACCACAACACACCAACTGCTCTTTTTAGGACAAATGCAGAAAAAGATAGTAGGTGAATGTTAATGAGACATGATACAGTTTAACTCACAGGTCACAGAGGCAGAGTAAGTATGACATCTCTTGGTTAATTAACAAACCAAGTTATTTTCCTGAAGATGACAAATCACTAAAGACAATCTCGATAGTGCAGTGGCACACATGACAATCAATGCACAACTTTAACTATAAAAGTTATGCAGTCAGTCTGCAAACATTTTACCTAATTAACAGCAAGCCAAGAATGGGCAAAATGCCATGTTTCTGCCCTAACAACATATCACCTGATTTTACATGATCAGTGCGAACATCAGACATTCCAGTGCTGAAAAACTGACTGATTTGAAGTAGCAAATAGACTAGGTCATTTTTTGTTATCTTTTTCCGTCCTAATTCCTAGCAAGATCTTATACATAAATAGCCCACTTAGTGCAGCAAACTGACACAACTGGTCACATGTAGCCAGCCTGACCTGGATCCAGTATCAAAGAACCAATTTATGTTGTTGTCCCTAGACTATTCTGAAGGGCTTCTTCTTGTATATATTATCATATATATCAAACATTTCTCACAACGTAACAGCTGAACACTGCCACCAGCAATGATGCCTCTTGTTTTCAAAAACTGCGTGCCTCCTCCACACTGAAGGCTGACTGCACACGCATTATCGCCTCTGAGAATATGTACTGAGGCCCCAATCTCCCCCACAGTGCCACTCTTACCACTGTCCATAAACTACAAGATTTTTTTGTTTTGTTTACACGCCCTAGTTTGGAATGGAACCAGAATTCTTTAGGATCATGGAACTGCACTCAATAGCTTCTAAGCGTGTCTGTTACGTAATCACACAAAAATGTGTATGGATAAGGATCTGAAACAATCATATACTATATGCTGTATTTCTCATGTGGCTGTGCTGAGTTATGTCCTGTAGCTTCTTCTTGCCTTTGCGTCTAGGGATACCAATCAGTTCACGCAAATTAATCATTTTATCTGTTTATCAAGTTCTAGGGGAGCCACCATGGTCTAGCAGCATAATTCTCTGGCTGCAGAGTCAAAAGTTGTGGGTTTGAATCAAGCCAAATTATTTCTTCAAAAATGACCTTGGCTCGCAAAACTGGCTCAGCCCTACATGGGTGCCAGGAGAAAGTAAAGGCTGCCGGTGTGTGGGTGACTTGACCCATCAAGTGTCCATTGGTCTATTAAAATGCTGAAGTGCCACCATCACTAACCTTTACTTTCCATAAGCACCATTACTTTCCGTATATATCACAACTTTCTGTGAGTACCACTATTTTACTGCCAAGTTGTAGATTTAGATATAAAAACAGAACACTAAAGGACCCTTTCCCACATCTTCAGCTGTACTGGACCTATATTCAATATACCAATCGACATGTGGTCTACATCATACCGGCCTCCTTTACTTCCCAGGACTTTGGCTGGTACCAATTTTATGTTGGGTCGACCTGGAAAACCAAGATTTATTTTTTAGTCCGGCTTCGAACCCATGACCTTTAGATCCACAGGCCAGCATCTATTCTCAAACCATGGCAGCTTCCAAATTGGATAAAGCATTTTTTCTTTTTAAATAGTTGCTGAGAAGTCTAAAGCTCATAATATGTGGTGCTCCTTATGCCTGATTTACATCTGTTGACAGACTATTTGTATCACAACAATTTAAACACAATATACAAGGGCAGGAATCAAAGCTAACCAGTTTCCTCATCAAGACAATTTCTGAGTGCCCAGTTTTCACAATTACCACACCCATAATGTAAAACTAACTTTAATTCTAAACAGTGTCTGTAGATTTGATGACAGCAACAAACTATCTGTTGAATGAAACTAGTCAACTGCTTGCCTCCACTAAACAGTGAATATGGAAGAATGAATGAGGACTTGAAAAACTTAAGAAACAAGTCATGATATGAAACGGATTCACATCTGTGCATTTTTGTCGCCTTCCCTAGTGCTTCTGAGATCTGTTTTTTTTTTTTTAAACTGATAACCAATATCATTGCAACATTAACCATCCCTTTAACACTAAAACTCGTACGGTGATTGTTAACTATATGAAACAGAAGAAACGGATGCCCTCATGTTAAAACTGCAACATGCGTCAAGCATCTCTGTGCACTTGGTGACTGTCCCGTCGACAAGCCAATCAAATCTGAACACAGGGTGACGGTCTCCCGCCCCCAAGCCAATCAACTCTATTCACCAGGTGACGGTCTCCGCCCACAAGCAGAAATTAAACATGATGCAGCATCAACACAAGAAATCAGCTTTGAATAAATAAATGTTTTATATTTCAAATACATATATACATCTGTGAAACTGAATATACCTAGCCGTTAATCACCAACAACTGAGAACAGCTGCTGACATCTTGCAAGTATGTACATCTCTATTGGTTTAGGGTCCAGCGGTTGCAAATTTTTCTGGGATCTGATGACTGATGGTAAAAAAAGCTAATAAACAATTGGCAACAGAAAATGATGTTAATGAAGAGGCACTCTGAAACGAGTGATGCTAATGAAGAGGCACTCTGCAACGAGTGATGTTAATGAACAGGCAACTGGACACGACAATAAGGCATAAAGAGAAAAAAATTGGCTAACTATTAAAAAACAATTCCTATCAATGAAAAACTCAAAATAATTGATGTTAATGAGTAGATGCAAACTGAAGTGAGGTATATGTACACTGCTAGACAAGATGATGGGCAGAATAACAAGAAGCTGAACTTTGTACTCTACCCCTATGTGATTCTCATACTCTTTGAAGGCAGTCAACAGTTCAGGAGGATGGAGACCTCAACAGAGACAAAGGAGGAAATCAATACCTCAGCCAATCCCCAGGGTCGGAACATCTCACTCAGTGCTTAGGTTCTATCAACATGTATATATTTACAGATGAATGCCACACATAAAATCTGTGCCTCTAAGGTGTTAGTCCATACATACAGACATGGCAAAACACCACAGGTGCAGATGTGGCAAACCCTAACTCTATGAATGCAAACCCTAATACTACAGATGCAGACGCGGGGGAAAAGCAACATTATAGATGCAGAACGCGGGAAAAAGCAACACTACAGATACAAACACGGCAATCCCCAATATTAGATGCCAACGTGGCAAAACCTAACATTATAGATGCAGACGCGGGGGGAAAGCAACATTATAGATGCAGACGCGGGGGGAAAGCAACATTACAGATGCAGAACGCGGGGGAAAAGCAACACTACAGATGCAAACGTGGGAAACCCCAACCCTATAGATGCAGTAATCCCCAGCATTAGATAGATGCAGACATGGTAAACCCTAACATTATAGATGCAGAAGCAAGAAAAGCAACACTACAGATGCAGGGGAAACAAGATGCAAACAATGGACACTAACACTTTACACACACTTGCAGCAAACACCAACACTATACACACGCAGCAAACCTAAACATTATACGCTATAGGCACAGGCAGGGCAAATACCAATATTGTCGCAGGTATAGGTGCAGCAAATATCACCAACAGCCAGGTTGAGATGCAACACCATGCAGACACACACCAACAGCATCTAAGCCCAGATATTCAGGTGCGCAGGTGACACAGGCAACTGACACTAGCACCAGCCATGTGCAGATAAATCAGACTTGACACTGTCAAAGATGATATCAAACACCAACCTTACCGAGGTAACTTGCACCAAATACAGCCCGTGACAATTCAGATACCAACACTCAAAGGTGTTTTTTTTTTTTTAAAACAGTCCCACGTGAGAAATCAAACAACAACCTTGCCCAGGTGACCTGCCCTAAATAACACAGCCCAGGTGTCCAACCTTGCCGCCACAACAACTCTACCCAGTGACAGACATTAAATAACAGCTCAAGAAAACATGAAACACACAACACAAACAAGGCAGCTAAAAGCCACCAGTTTTCTGTCTGGAGCTGACTGGACCAGCGATGGCAACCATAGGCTTTCTGTAAACTAAAATAAACCTATTTTCTTGATAGAAAAAACCAATACTATCTATATGCTAATTAATTTTATTGACTTTATTCATAATAAAAAAAAAACATGGTTTAAAGCACCGAAGGAAGGGACAAAAATGCACACAAGTGAAGAGTGAGATTAATGTCCAGTCTGGTCAATGTGTATGTCTATGAATGTGCCCCATCATGTCAGCGGCGGCCCTGCTGGACGAATCCACCGCGGGGACCCAGGCTGGGGGATCCCCTCATGTCCTGGCGATTGTTAAAGCCACCTCCGCTTTTCATTCCGCCTCGACCTCCAGCACCACCACGGTCAGCACTGTAGCCTTGACCTCCTGAGCGCCCTCCAAAGCCTGGGCCACCTCCTCGACCCATACCACCTCTGCCTCCTCGCATGCCCTCGGCACTTCGGGGTTTCTTCTCTTCAACGTTCAGACGATGTTCATTGTTGTATTTTATGGGCTGGGTTACCTGAAACAGACAACGTTACGATTAATAATTTTTTATTCAAGTTGCAGAAAAAAAAAAAGAAATATAAAAAAGACAACGGATATTTTTACACCATATAGGTCATAATTTTAAAAACCATACAGGCAGGAAAAGTTGAAAGCAAGACTGCAAAAAGCAAACAGTAAAGTGGGAGGATATCAAGACATGGACAAACAGCCACCCGAGTGTATACATCCAGGGCAATAGAGCATAGCTATGCAACTGGCGGCCCACGGGCCAAATCTGGCCCGCCAAGACCTAGGAAGCGGCCCGGGAATCACTGCTAGTTATGGTCTTTCTATGCTGGGGCTTCTGGCGTTGATGGTTCCCCCATTTTAGCCCTGCAATAGAGCTTGTGTTCAGATTCAATGCAGCCTACTTTTATTGGGAAAAAGGGACCTGACTCACTGAAAGTTTACCAGACTGACCTATTTACATCAAAGTTCAGGTTAACGTACTAACACACAGGACATGTGCCAAACTAGCCAGTTTCACAGACAATAGAATGCAGTCATGGTTAGGGCCGTGTGGGAGAGCTTGTACAATTCAGAGGAGCAAACAGATCATCACAAACAGATCATCACAAACAGATCATCACAAACAGATCATCACAAACAGATCTTCACAAACAGATCTTCACAAACAGATCTTCACAAACAGATCATCACAAACAGATCATCACAAACATCACATACAGATCATCACAAACAGATCATCACAAACAGATCATCACAAACAGATCATCACAAACAGATCATCACAAACAGATCTTCACAGACAGATCTTCACAAACAGATCATCACAAACAGATCATCACAAACAGATCATCACAAACAGATCATCAATCTGGTGAGATTGGTGCAGCCCTGAAGTATGATTCTGAAGCTTCGTGGCATGTTTGCCAGAAAATTCTTGGCACATTCTAAAAATCATCTGCAAGTAAAATCTCATGGCTGGACTAAGTTTGTCTGTGCTGTGCCCTTTCCTTTTAAATCATCTTGGCAAACAAATGCACTAACTGCAAAGCCATGGTAAACTCAGATATCTGCTCTGTTGCAGTCTAAGAGTTGTCAAGCTTTCAGAGAGAAACTAATACAAATAATTTACCTTGATTTTCAGGATCCTCTGCACTGTCTCCGAAGTCTCAAAAACCACAAACCCAAAGTTCTGTGAAAGGTAACAAAAATGTTTAGACATGCACAAGTTCTTTACAAAAAAACAAGGTAGTAGTCTAATGGTTTAGCAGTAAACAACTTTTGGCTTTAGATAAATTAACAGAACCACTACCACCAGCAAGAATGTCGTAAAAGGCGACAAAATAAAGAACTGCCAAAATTAAATGTGTTAGGCCAATAGGTACAGATAGTGCAGCCTTGCTGTAAACCACAATGCAGTGTCCCGGTGCTCTTTTCAAGAGATACAGGGAAACTAGATTAAATCAAGTAGCTCAGGAATGGCAGTCGTCATAACAGGTCGGACGCAACTTACAAACATCACTGCTACTGTACATCACCAGGTAAACACCCTTGTAACAGGACAACAGTGCAGTCCACAATGGCTAAGTGCAGCATCTGAGTCCTCAAGGATCAAGGATATGTCGCAACTTGTCATGTGCAAGCAGATAAGAATTCCGAGGTACAAAACAATCCATTTATAATTTTTTTTTTTTAAAGCCTCATAACATAAATAGTTCAGCCAGCTTACTCACTCAACCCTGAGCTAACTTATACTTTCCCTTTAAGCTGACTTGGGTCAGTTTTCATTTTGGAGAAATAATGTTGAGACATTTTAATGGTCTTCAGACATGACAGAGAACCTAGAGACATATTTTTAGGCCATTGAAATAAGTGGTTAGGTCAAAGGTGTATTAATCTGTACTTAGTCCCTGGTTTTATACAGGAGCGGCTGTCGACAGCTGTGCATTGTTTACTATACTAGTGATACTGTGTGTAAGCCTAATAAGTGAGTTTTAATGTCAAATTTCATCTAGTAGTCTTGTGTAACAGGAGTTTTCTCTGAGTTGAAAGAGAACTCACTATCATACTGTAAGAGACTGGCAAGTTCCAGATTGTTACCACTGCCAGCTCCAATGTCACTGTCACCATTAGCAAAAGGAAGCCCCAAAGACATCCACAAGTGTCTTGTTTCATGTTCACCGGCTGTAAACTCTAGTGAAAAGTTCTGGTTGTTGCTCTTAACTCTAGATATGTTCCAGAACATAAGTGTTGCGTGTACATCTGTTTTACATATATGACCTATGTGTATGCAGATTCTTGCCTCTCAGGCATGTACAACAGACTTCGAAGGAAGCTCTGACAAACACAATTTTTGGAAAGCAGCTCAGCGAATATGATCGTCACACACTGTCGGACGCAACTTACAAACATCATTGCCACTTTCTTCTGGGACCAACATCCTACATCTGAATAGCATAAAATGGTGGGAGGTAACAGCTGAGACTAGAAAACAATACAATAGATAGCGCTACCAAAAAAACAACCAAGGTTTCATGTCAGCAGTAACTATATTTTATTTAAAAAAACCGTTAGTAATGGCAATAAGATAAGATGAGGCAGCTGATTATACATCTCAGCGCAGAATTATATAATTGGCATCAAAGTTATGACAACAGAAAGTCACCACGGAATGAACTAGGCCCTTTTAAGCCTGGCCCAGTTTAAGTGTTTGTCAATCAGGATTAACTGGAGTTTGTTCTTGGTAGTCGAGAAAAGCAGTAGAATTCTCATGTACAAACATGCCTATTTCACTTCCAAACCATTGTAACTGTGACTGATCCACTAATGTTTGTAAGGACTGGGTATCAAGATCTTGACGTATTGTCTGATTGCGGACTTTGTCCCTTAGACCACCTTTCTCGAAAACCTCATTTCCGAGGCCTGGAGCTGTCTTCTGTTAGCTGTTGTCATTGCCCATGACTCACACCCACAGGTCAGGACTGGTACATAGGTTGAGCGGTAAACAGCCATTTTCGTCGTCTTGCCAATTTCTCTTTTGCTAAGAAACCCTCGGTTTATGGCCTGGAAGAGTCTCCCAGCAGCTGCTTTTCGTGTAGCCAGCTCAGTCTTAATGCCTCCATTTCGGTCTAATACAACTCCAAGGTATTTGAACTGGTTAACCTGCTCCAATGCATACTGTCCCATCATGATCTGGTGTTTCTTCTCCTCTCTTGAGATCACCATGGTTTTAGTTTTGGAGATACTGATGGTCATCCCTCTCTTTTCAAGTTCTTCCTTCCAGACAAGTATGTTGGACTGAAGGTGTGCCTCTGATTTGGCTATCAGGGCCACATCGTCTGCAAATGCCAGCTCTGATATACAGATTGGTCTCATCTTCCAGTACCATACTGAGTACTACTTTGTCTTCTCCTTACAGGTCTTGACATAGTCCATCATAAGAATGAAGAGGTAAGGTGAGAGAATATCACCTTGTCTAACACCGCTTGGTCTAACACTTTTGGTCTGCTGTTCTTACATAATCTCTGCAGCTTTTATAGAAACTCTGTATTGCACTGATCAGGGTTGCTGGAATGTTTTTCCCCGCCAAGCAGCCCCAGCCAGAGCTTGTTCCAGGGTACTTTGTCAAATGCCTTTTCCAGATCCAAAAAACATAGGTGCATTTCACTCTTATATTCTAGGGTTTTTTCACTCATCTGTCTCAGTGTGAAAGACTCATTACATAATACAAATATTACAGCTAGCTCAGGACTGAGTATACAAAGGCAACTTCTCACCATGATATTGTGTGTGTGTGTGTGTGTGGGGGGGGGGGGGGGGTTAAAACTGTCACATCAGCAACCATTAATTACACTGAACCCTCTATGCAGACCTTTTCACAGAACTAGACCCTCAACACAAACAAGCAATTTACTGAAAGTAGCTCAGGAAAAAATATATTCGTCACGCATGTTGTCAGACGCAACTTACAAACATCACTGCCACTTTATTCTGGGACCAACAACAAAGCGACCAGGAAAAAGAATTGTCACCTTCATGCAATGCATAAGGTCATTTAATAACTGTTTCGGGTGTAAACTAATTGAGGTTTACGACAATGCAATTCTAATGTATATAAACATGCCTACTTCACTTAATAGCCACCCTTCATAATTTAAATTCTTCAGCCACTCAGGGTTGATTACTCAAGGGCAACACTTCACCATCATATTGTAAAAGAGGGCAAGTTTCAGTCTGTCTTCAATGCCAGCAATGGTCAGCAGACAACATAATTTGCTTCCAAAACTCTTATTACAAGACAACATAATTTACTTCCAAAACTTATTACAAGAAACAATTTACTTCCAAAACTCTTATTACAAGACATAATTTACTTCAAAAACTATTACAAGACAACATAATTTACTTCCAAAACTCTTCAACAAGAAACAATTTACTTCTAAAACTCTTCAACAAGAAACAATTTACTTCTAAAACTATATTACAAGACAGCACAATTTACTTCCAAAACTCTTATTACAAGACAACATAATTTACTTCCAAAACTCTTATTACAAGACAACACAATTTACTTCCAAAACTCTTATTACAAGACAACACAATTTACTTCCAAAACTCTTATTACAAGACAGCATAATTTACTTCCAAAACTCTTATTACAAGACAACATAAGTTACTTCCAAAACTCTTATTACAAGACAGCATAATTTACTTCCAAAACTCTTATTACAAGACAACATAAGTTACTTCCAAAACTCTTATTACAAGACAGCATAATTTACTTCCAAAACTCTTATTACAAGACAACATAAGTTACTTCCAAAACTCTTATTACAAGACAGCATAATTTACTTCCAAAACTCTTATTACAAGACAACATAAGTTACTTCCAAAACTCTTATTACAAGACAACACAATTTACTTCCAAAACTCTTATTACAAGACAGCATAATTTACTTCCAAAACTCTTATTACAAGACAACACAATTTACTTCCAAAACTCTTATTACAAGACAGCATAATTTACTTCCAAAACTCTTATTACAAGACAACATAAGTTACTTCCAAAACTCTTATTACAAGACAACACAATTTACTTCCAAAACTCTTATTACAAGACAGCATAATTTACTTCCAAAACTCTTATTACAAGAAACAATTTACTTCCAAAACTCTTCAACAAGAAACAATTTACTTCCAAAACTCTTCAACAAGAAACAATTTACTTCTAAAACTATATTACAAGACAGCATAATTTACTTCCAAAACTCTTATTACAAGACAACATAAGTTACTTCCAAAACTATTACAAGACAACATAAGTTACTTCCAAAACTATTACAAGACAACAAAATTTACTAATGACACTCGGGTCCTGTAACACCACCTATAAATTTGAAATGGCACTTCTTAAAAAGCTCTCAGCTTATGTACCAGAGTACCTAGTAGTGCCATATAACCTTCCTTCCACTTGCATGAACACAACACATGTGTGAACATGCAGGAAATTTTACTTGCGCCAAAGTATGTGAATTTTGAATCCCACAAGGTACAACATCATTCAGCATACGTCATTCAGTATCATTAGCTGTTTTATATCACATCTCCTCATTCAGTATCATTAGCCGTTTAGTTTGACATCTCCCCAAAACTATGAGCTAAGCCAGAATGACTTAGAAGAAATTGAAGCTAGCTCAGGGTAGTACATAGAGGCAACTTCTCACCACGGTAGTGTAAGAGAGGGCAAGTTCCAGACTGTCACCACTGCCAGCTTCAACTCAACAGTAGCATCCAAACAGCAGACCCCTGACCATCAATACAAATAACTCTATGCAAACCTTTCCACAGAACAAGATCCCCAACACACATTGATTATCTATTGAAAGCAGCTCAGGAAATATATAATCGTCACACATCATGTCAGACGCAACTTACAAACATCATTGCTAGCTTCTGCAATATCCAAGACAATTTAACCTAAATATAATAAGCTAAATATGGCATAATGGTAGAATGTCAAAGCACTTAGAATGTGACAGATTTAAAAAAAAAACAGCCATACTAAGAAGCATGACTACTGCTTATAAACTACAGTCCATTTCCGATTCTAAAGTTTAAAAGTTGAGAAGAAGAACTTTATTGTCCTGTGTTCTTTCCCATATGGCTCAGTCTCTCTCCTCATAACAGCCACGTGTCTGCCAAGAGAGCCGAACAGAGTACCGACGATGATCCCCAGGGATCTGTAAACATTGCACTGGCGAACTGAACAACACAGCCGTGAAGCGAACCCATGGCCTTTAAGTGTGAGACAACGGGTCCTGACAATATCTCAGCAACAAATTCCTAAAAGAAAGTAACTATGGAATGGACCTTGCCACTATCATTCCATAGGTCACATAATCACTGTCTTAGGTGTAAATCATGACTAAGTTAAGGTGTGCATAAGGATAGACAAGGAGACTAACAGAACAGTCAGGTACCCAAAAAAATGCCTACTATAGTTAAACACAAATTCCCTAGTATAGACTTCCAGCTAGCTTAGGAGCTCAGGAAATATAGTCGTCACACATTTTGTCAGACGCAACTTACAAACATCACTGCCACTTTCGTCTGAGACCAACATAATCTAAATAGTCTAATTGCGGGATGTAACCACTCACAGAAATGGTGCAACAGATTGCCACACCAAGAACCATGATTACTTATCACATTTCATGTCTGCAGCATCCATACTGGATAATAATGTGCAATCACGCCAGCTGTGCGAGAGATTTTCCTTGAAAGGAGGCAAGACACTATCATAAAACAAGCACTAAGTGTTTCTTGTGGGACGATGACTATGCAATGTATCTTGTCACCTTTACGCCATGACCCAGTTCATTAAATCTCAGGTTTATTTCCGGGATGAGTTAACTATTACCTATGTAAAACTTTATAAAGTCACAACAACAAAACAGTATCCAGAAAAATTATAAAAATAAATAGTGACAACCAGAAAACTGCTATAATGCTTTCGCCTCCTGCTAGTAAAACACAAGCTGCGAACAAATTCAGACATGAGGAAACTGTCTGTCTGTGTACTCTGATAATGAAATATTTTTCTCTGGTTGGCAAGCTTAAAGATCAAAAGTGTGCGGCCACCTTTCTGTATCATCCCACAAAAATAACATGAGAAAATCTGAGCGTTATGTTTATAACAGATTTATGTCATTGTGTGTAATCACACCTGGTGTAAACCACAACTAAGTATGTGTATAGGCAGACAAGAAGAAAAACATTAGAACTGTCAGGTACAAACATGCCTACAATAATAATGTAAACATTAGCCAGCTCAGGTAACTTCTCACCATCATAAATTAAGAACGGGCAAGTTCCAGTCACTGCCCGCAATAGCCAAAGTACAATCACTGAACACTTTGCTTTCAAATCTCAGTTGCTGACCAGACTGGTCACAATCAGATCTAGGATACTGCCTATAAATACACTGACATCACACTATTTCCCTGGCTTCACGGCAGGTGGTCATTCTGGGTCCAATTCACGTCTTGTGTCATGATCTTTCAATCAGGCATTATTTCTGTTGTCATAGTTTCTAAATATTCTAGATATGCACAGGGCAGAAAACAGTCTAAAAATGTTATATATCATGACAGACTGAAGAGTAGCTCAGGAGATCTGGTCGTCATACATTCTGTCAGACGCAACTTACAAGCATCATTGCTACTCTGTTGGACAACATATAAAGTCACTGGTGTCTACAACTTGGGGCCTACTACCTACAACATCAGTGAACATGGGCAGCACTTACCGGCACTTTTCCTCCACTGCTCTTGGTGTTAATTCTCAGTTCTTCAACCTTTCCATATTCTGCAGATTAAACAATTGTAAACACTCAAAATCTCACAAGTCCAAGTCATGAAACCTCTTCAAGCATCAATATCATCGAAAAATCCCCCCCCCCTATAAACAGACAGCACAGACACTTATATTTTCCTATAATGCTCACACTGCAAGATAAAAGTAAAATATGGCCTAATATAGTTATCTCTCAGGAAACATTTAGTGCTTGTTTTATGATAGTGTCCTGCCTACCCTTGGGTAGAAAGTGCCAGATCACTATTTACAGATCAATCTGACACTGTTTGGGTGATGTGCTGTCAGCGCAATGTCGGCCATCTTGACTTCTCAGACTTTTCCTTATCTGGTACTTAGAATCTCGATCTACCTGGAAGCCGCCAAGTTCACCCAGCCCCCCAAAGATAAATTTTGTATACAGTCATTGTTTAGTGCATAGGTATTTCATAAGGGGATTAAGTAATCAGACGTTTCACTGGCACAGCTATAGAGAACAAAGTGACACCATAAGCTTTTATAATGACCACATAGATACATACAATTTTTCATGTGTAAGAAAATCTTTAAAAAGAGCTAAACTGAACAAAGAAAAGTATGCTAGCTCAGGTTTGAGTACATTGGGGAAACTTCTCACCATCATATTGTAAGAGAGGGCAAGTTCCAATCATCATTGCTGGCTTTACTGTGTTTCTCATTAATAATAATTCAACAATGTCAAGTTTTGGACAGGACAGTTATTGAATTACCATATACAGGGCTTATTAGAGCATTCGAGTTCACCTTCAAAACAAAGAGAACACATCACATGTACATGTGGGAGCCCTGGCACCACTGTGAGACAAGAACAGATGCACTGCCAACCTAACAATTATGTGGTAAGAGTCAACTAATTAGGGATTTCCTTCATGTCAGTGTGAGTTTTTTTAAAGTGTTTTCAAGTCTCGTTTTTTTTAACAAAGAAAAATATTTGTAACTGACATAATATTTAATGCAAGCTCAGGTTTGAGTACATTAGGGAAACTTCTCACCACCATATTGTAAGAGAGGGCAAGTTCCGATCATCATTGCTGGCTTTATGTGTTGTTCATTATTAATAGAAAAAAAAAACTTAGCATTGGTTCTAGGGATCCACTTGGGAGAAAAAGAGAACAGACCCACTGCAGCCCTAACAAGCATGTGGTAAAAGAGCAGAATTAGTGATGGAATAACAAGAACTTTCTGTCAGAGATTACCACCAGTGAACATGAAGAAGGTGAAACAAAGCTAAACACTGGGGAACGAGAGCTGAAACAAACAAAACTGGTGGGTTGTTTTTAAACTGACAAGAAATACATTTATTTTTTACTCTGAAAACAAATGCTAGCTCAGGTTTGAGTACATTAAGGAAACTTCTCACCATCATATTGTAAGAGAGGGCAAGTTCCGATCATCACTGCTAGCTTTACTGTGTTTTTTCAATGATACTAGTAGAAGTGAATATTATTGACATATGGGTTCAGAAAAAAAGGGGGAGGGGGAGAACAGATCCACTGCAACCCTAATAAGCACGTCTTATGAGTCAACTAATGAGGGATCTCTCTGAAGAGTGTATTCACCTGAAAGGCAAGGTGTGTAAAATCTTCATACAAATAAATAAACTCAGATAGGTAAAATAGACTTGCATACAACAATTTCTGGAACAAGGTTTTAAGTCTAGAAGAGGAAGCACAACGGAACTTTTCACCCGAGTTTACTGAGAAGAAAGAAAAAAACAAAGCGGACACTAGGGAAGTAGAAGTGAAACAATACACAAGAAAATGAGTATGTTTTTGAATTTATGTAAGAAAAATAATATTTAACACTGACAATAAATGCTAGCTCAGGTTTGAGTACATTAAGGAAACTTCTCACCATCATATTGTAAGAGAGGGCAAGTTCCGATCATCACCGCTAGCTTTACTCTGTCTGTCCCCATTTATTACCAGTAAAAAAGTATCACCTCACAAACAAGACCATATAAGCAGATCAAATTGTGCACTACTTGTCTAACTGCAATAGTTAAATAATTCTCACACGATACTTTTGATTACCCAATTAACAACCAGATCAGACTAGTATATCAACTAGCATGCATCTGTCCCATCATAAAAATATGGGTGTCACTATAATTTTACACCTCTCCCCAACCATGATTTTCAACAATGTCATCAACAATGTCAAGTTTTTGACAGTTAATGAATTACCATATACAGGGCATACTAGAGCATTTGAGTTCACCTACGAAACACAGAAAACGCATCACGTGCACACCATCCTGGTGTGCGAGTAAACAGTGCAGAGAAACCGATAGATCATTACGGCCTGAGGAGAATGGCTCTGCGAGGAGTTATTAAAAGGGAATCTGGCCGACATTGGACACTCAGGGAAGGGGCGAGGCGGATATACAATCAGACTGTTACTGGTACCATCAGAATTTCAACTCTTCGCCTGCTGCTGAAGATGGGTGATGGAGCGCTTTTGGGAGTGTCCCGAGTGCTGTGATGTCAATTCCTAATTCAACAGTCAACCAGCCTGGTGTGAAGCGTTGGCTCAATTGTGGAAGAAGAAAAAAAAACGCAGAGCCACCCTAACAATTTTGTGGTAAGTCTACTAACTGGGGTTTCCTTCAAATTGGATAGGTTTTTAAGAGGTTTCAAGTTTTTTTTTAATGAACGTAGAAAAATATTTGTAACATTGATAATAAATTATTAAATAATGCTAGCTCAGGTTTGAGTACAGTAAGGAAACTTCTCACCATAATTTTGTAAGAGAGGGCAAGTTCCGATCATCACCGCTAGCCTTACTGGTTTTTTTTTAAATTTATTAATACCAGTAGAAGTGAATATCATTGACGTGTGGGTTCAGAAAAAAAATGGGGGGGGAGGGGGGAGAACAGATCCACTGCAACCCTAATAAGCACGTCTTATAAGTCAAATAATCAGGGATCTCTCTGAAGAGTGTATTCACCTGAAAGGCAAGGTATGTAAAATCTTCATACAAATAAATAAACTCAGATAGGTAAAATAGACTTGCATACAACAATTTCTGGAACAAGGTTTTAAGTCTAGAAGAGGAAGCACAGCGGAACTTTTCACCCGAGTTTACTGAGAAGAAAGAAAAAAACAAAGCTGACACTAGGGAAGTAGAAGTGAAACAATACACAAGAAAATGTGTATGTTTTTAAAATGATGTAAGAAAAATAATATTTAACACTGACAATAAATGCTAGCTCAGGTTTGAGTACATTAAGGAAACTTCTCACCATCATATTGTAAGAGAGGGCAAGTTCCGATCATCACCGCTAGCTTTACTGTGTTTGTCCCCATTTATTACCAGTAAAAGAGTATCACCTCACAAACAAGACCAGTAAATAAGCTCACATCAAATTGTGCACTACTTGTCTAACTGCAATAGTTAAATAATTCTCACATGATACTTTTGATTACCCATTCAACAACCAGATCAGACTAGTATATCAACTAGCATGCAGCTGTCCCATCATAAAAATCTAAGTCACACTTTAATTTTACAGTTCTCTCCCCAACCATGATATTCAACAATGTCTAGTTTTTGACAGTTAATGAATTATCATATACAGGGCATACTGGAGCATTTGAGTTCACCTACAAAACACAGAAAACACATAATGTGCACACCATCCTGGTGTGGAGCCCTGGCTCCATTGTGGAAGAAAAAACATGCACTGCTACCATAACAATTATGTGGTAAGAGTTGACTAACTAGGGTTTCCTTTAAATCAGAGTGGGTTTTTAAAAGGGTTTTTTTCAACAAATAAAGAAAAATATTTGTAACATTGATAATAAATTATTAAATAATGCTAGCTCAGGTTTGAGTACAGTAAGGAAACTTCTCACCATCATTTTGTAAGAGAGGGCAAGTTCCGATCATCACTGCTAGCTTTACTGTGTTTTTTCAATGATACTAGTAGAAGTGAATATTATTGACATATGGGTTCAGAAAAAAAGGGGGGAGGGGGGAGAACAGATCCACTGCAACCCCTAATAAGCACGTCTTATGAGTCAACTAATGAGGGATCTCTCTGAAGAGTGTATTCACCTGAAAGGCAAGGTGTGTAAAATCTTCATACAAATAAATAAACTCAGATAGGTAAAATAGACTTGCATACAATTTTTGGAACAAGGTTTTAAGTCTAGAAGAGGAAGCACAACGGAACTTTCCACCTGAGTTTACTGAGAAGAAAGAAAAAAACAAAGCTGACACTAGGGAAGTAGAAGTGAAATAATACACACGAAAATGAGTATGTTTTTGAATTTATGTAAGACAAATAATATTTAACACTGACAATAAATGCTAGCTCAGGTTTGAGTACATTAAGGAAACTTCTCACCATCATTTTGTAAGAGAGGGCAAGTTCCTATCATCACTGCTAGCTTTACCGTGTTTGTCCCCATTCATTACTAGTAGAAGAGTATCACCTCACAAACAGGACCAAATAAGCTGATCAAATTGGGCACTACTTGCCTAACTGCAATAGTTAAATAATTCTCACATGATACTTTTGATTATTACCCAATCAACAACCAGATCCGACTTTGTATATCAACTAGCATGCAGCTGTCCCATCATAAAAATATGGGTGTCACTATAAATTTACACCTCTCCCCAACAATGAATTTCAACAATGTCAAGTTTTTGACAGTTAATGAATTACGATATACAGGGCATACTAGAGCATTTGAGTTCACCTACAAAACAAAGAAAACGCATCATGTGCACACCATCCTGGTGTGCGAGTAAACAGTGCAGAGAAACAGATAGATCATTACTGTCTGAGGAGAATGGCTCTGCGAGGAGTTATTAAAAGGGAATCTGGCCGACATTGGACACTCAGGGAAGGGGTGAGGCGGATATACAACCAGACTGTTACTGGTACCATCAGAATTTTAACTCTTCGCCTGCTGCTGAAGATGGGTGACGGAGCGCTTTTGGGAGTGTCCCGAGTGCTGTGATGTCAATTCCTAATTCAACAGTCAACCAGCCTGGTGTGAAGCGTTGGCTCAATTGTGGAAGAAAAAAAAAAACGCAGAGCCACCATAACAATTCAGGGAAAAAAAAAGGGGGGGGGGTATACACTGCAACCCCAACAAGCATGTCCTAGGAGTCACTAATAAGGAATCCCTGTGAAGAGTGTATTCACCTGGGAGGCAAGGTTTGTAAAATCTGCATATAAATAAGCTCAGATAGGTAAAATAGACTTGCATTCAAAACAAGTTCTGGGACAAGGTTTTAATAGGAAGCACAACAGAACTTTCCACCTGAGTTTACTGAGAAGAAGAAAAAAGCTGACACTAGGGAAGTAAAGGCAAAACAATGCACAAGAAAATGTGTTCTAAAAATTGAACAAGAAAATATCATTTTTAACACTGACAATTTTTTATTTTGTACAGACAATAAATGCTAGCTCAGGTTTGAGTACATTGAGGAAACTTCTCACCATCAGATTGTAAGAGAGGGCAAGTTCCGATCATCATTGCTGGCTTTATGTGTTGTTCATTATTAATAGCAAAAAAAAAACTTATTGGTTCTTGGGATCCACTTGGGAGAAAAAGAGAACAGACCCACTGCAACCCTAACAAGCATGTGGTAAAAGAGCAGGATTAACGATGGAACAACCAGAACTTTCTGTCAAGAGATTATCACCAGTGAACATAAAGAGGGAGAAATAAATCTAAACACTGGGGAATGAAAGGTGAAACAAAACTGGTGGGTTGCTTTATACTGACAAACAAGGAATAAATTTTGTTTTTAGCTTTGAAAACAAATGCTAGCTCAGGTTTGAGTACATTAAGGAAACTTCTCACCACCATATTGTAAGAGAGGGCAAGTTCCAATCATCACTGCTAGCTTTTCTGTGTTTGTCCCCATTTATTACCAGTAGAAGAATACCACCTCACAAACATATAAGCAGATCAAATTGTGCACTATTTGTCTAACTGCAATAGTTAAATAATTCTCACACACCTTTTGATTACCCATTTAACAACCAGATCAGATGAGTATATCAACTAGTATGCAGCTGTCCCATCATAAAAATCTGGGTCACACTCTAATTTTACATTTCTCTTCACAACCATGATTTTCAACAATGTCAAGTTTTTGACAGTTATTGAATTACCATATACAGGGCTTTATTAGTGCATTCAAGCTCACCTACAAAACAAAGAAAACACATCTGGCACCACTGATAGACAAGAACAGATGCACTGCCAACCTAACAATTATGTGGTAAGAGTTAATTAATTAGGGATTTCCTTCAAGTCAGTGTGAGTTTTTTTTTAAAGTGTTTACAAAAGTCTTTTTTTTTAAACGAAGAAAAATATTTGTAACTGACATTAAATGCAAGCTCAGGTTTGAGTACATTATGGAAACTTCTCACCATCATGTTGTAAGAGAGGGCAAGTTCCGATCATCACTGCTAGCTTTAATGTGATTTTCCATCATTACCAGTAGAAGAATATCCTCCCCGTGTGGATTCACGACTTGTGTGCTTGTGTGTGAGAGAGAAAGAGAGACAGAGAGAGAGAGAGAGGGAGGGGTGGCAGAACAGGCCCACTGCAACCCTAACAAGCATGCTGTAAGAGTCGACTCAGAGGTTTCCATGGTGATCCCAGTGCATCCACCTGAGACGCAAGAATGTATACAAATAGGCCAGATATCTAAACAAAAACAGCAAAATATATATATAAAAAATATATATATATATAAAAAAAAAACCAGCCAGATCTGCACATAAAACTCAAGTTCTGGAACAAGACAAGTCCAGTAGTGGAGGAACAACCAAAACCTTCTGCCCGTGAACATGTCAAACAACACCTTCTGCCCGTGAACATGTCAAATAAAACCTTCTGCCCGTGAACATGTCAAATAAAACCTTCTGCCCGTGAACATGTCAAATAAAACCTTCTGCCCGTGAACATGTCAAACAAAACCTTCTGCCCGTGAACATGTCAAACAAAACCTTCTGCCCGTGAACATGTCAAACAAAACCTTCTGCCCGTGAACATGTCAAATAAAACCTTCTGCCCGTGAACATGTCAAATAAAACCTTCTGCCCGTGAACATGTCAAATAAAACCTTCTGCCCGTGAACATGTCAAATAAAACCTTCTGCCCGTGAACATGTCAAACAAAACAGAAAATGCTGCATTCCTAAAACTGCCAATATTTTTTTTTAACTTTGTACACAGAAAAAAAATACTAGCTCAGGTTTGAATACATTAAGGGGAAACTCCTCACCACCATATTGTAAGAGAGGGCAAGTTCCGATAGTCAGTGCTAGCTTAACTGTGTTTATCCCTATTATTATTAGTAGAATATTATTGTTCACAAACAGGACCATTCGAACACATCTAATTATTTGCTGTAAACTTTACCAGTTAAATGATTATCACACATCACCTATGGTTGCCCCTTTTAACAACACACAACGTGATAGGGATATCTACTGCTAGATCAGATCAATACATCAACTATGCTGCTGGCCTGCGAGAAAAATCTGGGTATGTACTGACACCTCTTCCAAATCATGATAAACAACAATGTCAAGTTTTAGACAGTTAATGAATGCCATAGACAATTCTTACTAGTCCGCTAGTACAAAGAGAAGAAACAGTGTAATTTTTCACACAATGTAAAAATTACTGGAGTTTAAATGTCCCAACCAGTGGTTGCAAAATTGAAAAAGAAATATTGTGCTTACGCTCAAAGAATTCTTTCAGCTCCCTCTCTGTGATGTTGTGAGGAAGGTTGCCAACAAACAGCTGCTGGCTGTCGGAGTATCTGGACCCTCCTCCCACACTGTTGGAGCGCCGCCCCCCATTGATGCTGTCAGCATCTCCATCGCTGTCAACACGACTGGCGCTGTTCTTGTCACGATCCGTGACTCTGTCCCTTGGTGGTCTGGGGGAAGAGACATTTATAATTACATATCGCCGCTGATCAACTAGCATCATGAGGGTTGATAAACTGCTGGTGCATAATGAGAGACTGTCTGATGACAGAAAGGTAAAAACTATAGACACAAGAGAGCTGAATGGCCGTAGACCATGAGGCAGACCAAGAAGTCAGAGATAATATCTAGACCTGTCAACACCAAAGAGATGAATGGAGGCAGGTGATATCTGCAGCAATGAACCTTAGGTGCTCAATGTTGAAGAAAAAAGTGGTAGTACATTATAGGCAACTTCTCATCAAATGATTGAAAGAGTGGACAAGTTCTGTAACGTCACTTAAACACACACATGAAATGAATATTCTTGCTAGTATTTTCAATGAGCGACAAACTCATGGTAATATCCTTTCAAAACATTCATTTTAAATAGACCCCTAATGACTATAGAGCTATCATATCTCCCCTTTTCTTAACATGATAATCTGTTACAATCATGATGTATGTGCAGCTAGTTCTCAAGCTAGCAGAAAGCTCCTGTGACTGCCTTCACCTGTTTTCAATGTAGATGTAATATCACAATGCTACACTTTCCTGCATTAAGTTTTGTCCACTCATTTTCACATCATCTGGATGGGAATTATCAATGGACTGAGCCGTTGAGACACACATTACATGCATTCTAAAATTACCTACCTGGGAGCTCTCTGACTTTGTGGGGCTTGTGAAGGAACTCCATCGGGTTTTGGTGGCTCATTCCTGGCAGGTGGTGGCTTGCCAACTTGTCCAGCTGAATGAATGGAGTTGGTATTTGATACAGGTGCCAACCACCAGCAGCATTTTTACTGGCTAATGCAGCCCACGTTACAGGCTTGGCCTCTAGAATGTGTCACAAAAAAATAAATATTAATAACTATACTGCTGTAAATAAATCCCTACACTGATTCACCTGGTATGTGAGGCTACCAGCTAGGGTAAAGATTCTAAGGTTTAAGTGGACACTTAAGTATGTAAGTGGACAAACAACTAGAACTTTCCACTGGTGTTTACAGCCAGTGAAAAGTATGCCACCCCCCCCCCCCCCAAAAGGCAATTAGGTATGCTTTCTTCACGTTCACCAGGCTGTAAAGTCTGCATAAGACACATCAGACGCTGGTGCGGAAAGTTCTGATTGTTAATCTACTTTTGGACCGCAGTCCTGTTCTGGAACCTGAAGTGTTGTGCATGTATCCATTGCATTTTACAGATTGGACTCATTTGTATGCAGACTGCTGGTTCCCTGCCTTTCAGGCAGATGCACTCGGACTTTGAAAGAAGCTCCCAATCAGTCGACTCTTATGACATACTTTTGGGTAGGCAGTAGGTCTATTCTTGTTTTCCCTATAAGGTCCCTGAACCCACACGGGGAAAACGTACGGTTTACAAGACGTTGTAGATACAGCCCCAGCTTTTTTTTCTGTTGTTTTTCTAGGCAAATTTACATGTAGTTCCCAACTGCCTTAGAACTGTCGCCTTTCAATACTGTCAAAACCAACGCAGCTAGGACCAATCCTGGGATTACAAAGTGGGTTCACAACTCCTAGGCCACAGACGCCAACATGTCTCAGATAGTTATTAAAAACTGACAAGGCACAAATTGGAAGTCAGGTTAATAGTTCTGCTTGTCTTAAAATAGTGAACATATATCTTATAAATACTAGACACTTCTAATGTTTGAAATATGATCAGTGTCACAGAACTAGGCATGTCATGTCCACATATTCATAAACCATCAAACAAAATATTCTGACCCACGGTTATCAAGTCTACAGAAGTTTGTGTGATTTACAATATGAGAGAATACTAGGTTTAAGTAAAAGATCCTTTTCTATGTCTTAAGGTGCACTGGGCATACTAGGCTAGACTGATTGGCACCTTTCTGTCTTTCTAGGTGATAGTGTTATATTGCGCTATGAGGAGGCATGGGACTCATGCCCATGGCGAGTGTGGCTAGCAAGACCCGACCCATGTCAAGAAAAGTCTTTCACAATGATAGCATGGAATTTCAGGACCATTGTTGTCAACATTTGTGTTTAATCCGTTTCTTTTCAGACGCTCAGCTATCATCCTTTCTGCAATCTTTTCTTTCTTCACTCTCATTTCCTTCCTGATATGCCCTTTCCACACAACACGGTCCATGGCATGTTGTTTTCATGTCCATCTGAATACCTGTATCATTCTCATGTCCTGCTTGCACACATCTTTATACTGTAGTAGAGGTCGGCTTCATCTTCTACCTGTCTAATTCACCATAAAGGATGTCCTTAGGGCCATCCTACCTCAGTGTTTGTGATTTTGTCCTGCCAAGTCTTTTTCTTAGGCATCGTATGTGAAAGCTATTAAGCCGTCTCTCCTGGTGCAAATAGGTTGACAAAGTTTCACTGCCGTAAAGCAGAGAGTGCTGAGAACACAGGCCTGATAGACAATTGTGGGAACTTTCTGTTTTCCAAAACTCTTATCAGTCTGCTCATTGTTATTGCTGCCTTACCTATCCTGATAATTTCTTTGTCCAGCGAGTTTGCTATTCACTGTGAAACCCAGATAGGTAAATTGGTCTACTGTCTCTAGCTCTTCACCATCAATGTAGACTAGGTCTATCATTAACAACTTGCACCATAACCTTTGTCTTCTTTTTGCTGATTGTTTATCCAAGTTCACAGCATGCATCAGCAAATGCAGATAGTAAACATTGAAGCTCCTCTTCTGAGTGGGTGGTTATTGCGGCATCATCTGCAAACAGCAGCTCTCTGATAAGTACCTTTCTTATCCTGGTTTTGGTCTTCAGCCTGCGAACATTGTAAAAGCTGTCAGGTCGAGAATGAATGAATATGCCTCTGAGTGTTCAGCATCGTCCAGATCCCCTTTCAACTCCTTGCAGCCCCATTCTCCCCGGACCATCATGATCTATATGTGCCTCCGCATTGTTCAATCGCTCCCAAAAAGTCCTTAAAACAACCATCTTGTCATACATAAGTTTACCACCAAGCGGTGCAGAACCTATCTGCTTGTTCATTTTCCAACACACTGGCATTACCTGAAGAAAATATCCAAACTACATGGGACCTCTGAAGTGATGGTGGCCACTTGGCATGGAGCATGCCTGTCTCCACTTTTCTCAACATGCTCTGCGAGTCAGTTACAATCATGGAATGTGTGTACAGCTGATTCTCAAGCCAGCGGAAGGTGGCAGTGACGGCTTTTAACTCCATTCTCAAATAGATGTGATATCATATGCCAGGCTTAACACACGGAGAAACCTGACAAACTAAGTCACAAATGATAAGTACCTGGCTGAGGTTCATGGTACTCAGGCTGTTCAACAACGGGCACCGGCTTGGATTCCACCTTGGGCTCAAACCTGTCCTCTTCAACGGGTGCCTCCTCCAGCTCACTAGCCTCCGGTTCAGGAACAGATTCTACCTGTGGTTTTAGAGACTGTGGGGATGCCACTACAGCTGCAGCTGTCTCAGTATTCTTTAAAGCTTCTACCTCATGCACAGGACCATTGCTGTCAATAAAAACAACACTGATATCACTGCAGGAAGGAGACTAACACACATTTCACCTGACAGGAGCAAGAAAACTGCAATAAGCTTGGTAGCTTCAGTTAATTAATTAAACACCAGGTACCAATCTGTGGAAGTACAGAACAACTTAGTGTGAGTTGGCTGAGGGACTATGCTCCACTGGGGGGACACAAGACAGAAGAAGACTGCTCTGCCAACAACAAAGTGTCATTACTGCATGTATTTTTGACCACTTCTACAGTGTAGGCAGGGGATATTTGAGCCTAATGATTTAGGGTTGCATAGTCAGCAGTTGCCATGGATTGTACAGGTTAAGCTTATAAGTTAGTTGCCCCAACAGAAAAAATCCTAAAACTATTACATCAAAGTGACATTTGAGCAAAGACACTAAGCTGTCGCCTTCCAAAATTTTCTTTACGGGAACAAGACCTTACTCTCACTTCTCAAATAGCTGTTATACAGAGCAGGCTGATTGTAACCATTTTCAACTGATGTCACAATTTCCATTTTATCCACTAGGTGGTGTCGCTTATAATCCAATGCTCAAGTAAAGACATGCTATTAACATCAGCAATATCAGTATTTGTAGAATACAGCTTAAAAAATTTTTTTTTAAGTAGTTTAATTCCAGTTTGTTGTTGATTTCATCAAAGATATCTTGAGATTCTACAACGAAACAGCATACAATGCAACCAATTGTGGCCTAGCTCGGAAACCAATCATTCGTTAACGTTTTGATGACAGTGGCACAAAGCAGAAAATAAACAAAAAGATATAAACAGGTCATACAACAGCACACTACTGAAGGATATTTTTTTTTAATCTCTTACCTCACAGGCTCCTGGAGATAATAATTTGCAGTGACCTCTGGGCCTGCAGACACTCTTTCCTGAATACCAGCGTTGTCCAAGGTTTCTTCACGAGGATCAATAATGAAAGCAGTGTCTGAAAAGTAATTCAGTATGTTAGCATAATGTAAATGGACAAATGTGCTTTAAAACTGAATACTGTGTTCCTGACTTTGTGGATTATTCAAAGAACTGTACTGACTTACTTTCCCTACCTTCCAACTAAGAACTAAAGCTAAACATACACAAAACGGACAAGTGTAGCATCTGTAAACACCAGCTATAGTGCCAAAAAACATTCAGTCACTGATAAACAAATGCACAACAATGTTCCAGGATGTAATTATACAGAAAGCACTGGCTGAGTCTGGCTGTATATTCAACATCTGGATAAACTTTGGTGTTTAGAGGAGACAGAAAAGCTCTCATTGAATAAATCGCATACACATACTTCTAAACAACGCTAAGATCCTAATTCTTCAATCAGTATCCAATTTCTAACATTTACAAACTTTGTAGTCTATAGGGTAATTGCTGCTAACACTAATAACATATGACTTAACAATCAACGTTGTTTTAATGTAAAAATTAAGCTGCTTGGGATATTCAACGCTGATTTTACTGATGTTTGGTAACCCTACGAGTCTCAACCTCTTTATTTGCAGCAATGGATCTTGCACCTCTCGTAACCCTGAATCAAGAAGCCCTCTGTTGTGACAGCTAAGTAACCTGCATTCTCAAATAACTGGGAAGCAGCAGCTCCCTGGTCAACTCAAATCCTGTTACAAAAGTCAACAACTTAGGCATCTGCACACAAATATTCAGTTAAAGTTTAAAGTGTGATACTGCAGAAGAGATGACAAACTTCTAGATGGTGTCAGATAAAGAAAATTTTAAAAATAAAGACAACATATGTTCACACAACAGGTCTGACATCAAATACATGGCTGCTTAATAAAGCCTGGAAAAAAATCTACACCTGTGGACTTACGGTCTTCCTCTGCTTCAGACTCTTCATCATGAAACACTTCATCTTGGTACCTGAAGATGTCATTATGTACGTAGAACTTCTTTGGTGTCTGGGGCACCAACACAAATGTCTGCATGAAGCGGCGCATGGGCTCTCCGTTGTTGCTCAGCTCCCCGGTTACCTGGACAACGACAGAGTCCTCCACGGTAGCCTGGGCATCCACCTGCCTGATCTTGGCATGACAGTCATTGAAGTTCAGCGACACAATCTTCTTATGGATAGCCTATCCAGATAAAGAGAAGTATTCTGTCAGCAACAAAATCATGTTAAGATGTCTTGATCATACAGACATTTTTGACAGCAAAGAATTTGTTACTAACTAGACAAAAGCAACATTATTAAATACACCAGCAAAAGATCCTTCTTTCACGTACCAATTAAAAAATTTGAAAAAGTAACGGACCATTTCCCAAGCCTTTAGGCGTATGGGGCTAGACCTATATTTTTATAGACCAAACGACACAAAATGGATGATGTGGTCAGCATCATACCAGCTGCCAGGACTGCTTTTCAGTATCCACTCAAGGTTGGGTCGACCTGGGAGTCATTTTTTTTTAAAAATAAGCCCAGCTCCGCCACAGCGACTCACACTATTTATTTACAGCAACCATTTATCATATTCAACATGGTACATCTATGTGCAAAAAAAAAAAAGCCTAGTGCTCTAATTAACTACTACAGAGACACATTCATTATTTCCTGACTGACAACTGCATGTAAATTTAAGATTGTATGCTTATCTTTACCTCCTGTTCTTCAGCCGTGTATCTCCATATTACCCAACATCCCACAAGCCCTTTGTTCACCTGGTTCGACAAAATGAGGCAGCCAGTCTCAGGCTAACCCTCTTCATTCATTTCGTCAAACATAAATGGCCACTTTCATTATTCTTTGCTTTCTTTAAAAGCCCCAGCAACTATGTCCTTTACATTTTCTTAAATGAGATGAACAATCAAGTTCTGAAAAAAAGATACAGAAACTCCCAACTGAAAAAATGTGCAGGTTGACTAGTTCTCCCCACCCTCCACCTGTGGCTTCAAGCCACATCATGAAACCAGTGTAGCATCTATTAAAAACTAGCTGCAGTACCAGACAACATACAGCAGTCACTGATAAACTGATGCACAACAATGTTCCAGGATGTAATTATACAGAAAGCACTGGCTGGGTCTGACTGTATACTCAACATCTGGATGAACCTAGGTGCAAGTAGCACAAGACAGGAGTAAAGAGCTCACAGATGCATGAAATAAAATTAAAAAAAATCATGCCAAGATCTCAATCCTTCTGTGTGTATGCAACTGAACACAGACCTAATTTTGTAAGCTATTCAACCAATTTTATACCAGGCTTGTGAATTTCACTACATTAGCAGCTAGTTTTCTATTGGACAGGGTGATAAATTTCACACTAACCCTCAAGGGTTATCTATTATGTCATGCACAGTAGGGTGTGTTACTGTTTGTTCTTTCCTTACTGGTTTCTTCCTAAAATACTAGCAACTTTGTTCTTGACATTTTGTCAAGCAATCAATTGTCTCTTTCTTAGCATTTATCAGCTGCAAACTAGCAAAAAAGTTGCTTTTAAGTCTATTATTTTGCTTTATGTCTTGTTCCAGAAGTTTTATGTGCACATCCATTTTACAGATCTACTTTATATATATGCAGACACAATGACTGAAGAAATGGCTCTAATTAGTTGCTTTGTACGAGATGCTTATTAGGGGCGATAAGTCTATTCTTGTTTCCTAGGAACCCACATGGGGACAAGCGATCAGTTGAAAACTGTCAATTACCTCCTGGCCAATGACTGGTGGTTGCTCACAGCCTGCCTTCTCCACACCTCCATGAACAAAAGCAGAGTTATTGCTATAAAATCTGAAACAGATTCAAGAAAAAAAAAAAATTTCTGTCAATATGCCTTAAACAATTTAACACCTGCTTTACATAGTCCAGCTGCAGCAGTGGTTCGTCCAGTTTGGTCCCCGAGAATATAACACTTTTAATTCAATGAACTCTGATAACAATCAATAAAACAAAGTAGCAGGACTCAATCAGCTCTTAATTAATCATATTTTGAAAAAGAAAAAAAAAGATCACAGTGGCTGCTTCTTTTTTTCCCTGTTTTCTTGACCCTGAAATTAACAAGCGCTGGATTAGCAGAGGTGAGAGCGCCACAAGGGAAAACAACCATTATATATGCACCCTGTTTGAAACAAAGAAGGTACTTTATGACTCCAGGGTCAGATTAAAACTTACCTGTGAAGGTGTAGAGGTGCTTCATGCAGCATAGTGTAATACTGCCGAACAAATTCACGGCCAACTTCCTGGGGGCCAGGAGTTTCCATTACCATTGTACTGCAAAAAAAAAAAAAAAATACTGTTGCACATCAACTGAGGATATACTACATCTTATGCTATATGTGAACTTATGTATTTTAGCGCCTAATTTGTGGTTTTCTTAAGTGTTTGCTCCTACCAAACAAACTGACCCCCGAATTATTTGTTAGCTTTATCTACCACTGGGTATCAAACAATTAGTTTTGATAGCTCAAGGTGGTCACCATAATGATCACTATCACTGCCGCTTCGTACAAGGCGGTTTAAGAACACAACACTACAGTATCTAATTTACCTAATAGTGATGACTGCATTTTGATCACTTTCTAAACAATAATAGTCACACACAGACATGTGTACTTAATAGGATAACTGGTTATATTCCTGTCAAACAGTAGGTAAGCTGGCAATACAGATTTCTGATAACATGCACTGTATTTGCTAATTATTTTATTTTTTGCTAATTCAATCGCATACTTTTTTACAAAAAATTTTTTGCAGCAACAAAATCAAAATAGTAGTAAGTTAAAAACTGATCAATCAACTAATACTAATACTGGAGTTTTATGTCAAATAACTTTTAAGTGAAGCTTTCCTTAAATGGACGCTTTCTTACCCACCACTAGAGCACAGGAACATGCCCATTTCTCATTTGTTCCTAATTCTCTTGTTTTTTTCTAGTCACCCTCCAGAATCTTCGGTGTCACCCAGTGAAACGACAATCTCATGTTAAACGACAATCTCATGTTAATGTCATTTTCCCACTTTCTAATCCACAAGAAGTCAGCTTACTTCACTGCTCCATACTTGCTATTTTACTCCCTCTTTTTTGCATATTCACTAGTTTAAAAAAAAAAATTTGAAAAACAACTTTTACTTTCAGTATGCACAAATCTCACTTGCAATCCAGGTATCACAAGATTCTTTTTACACAACTCAGCAGCTGTAGTGATGCACAACTCTTAATTGATCAACCGTACCCATCACAAAACCGTGTGAATCCAGCCAAATTAATGCTCATATTTGAATACAGCAACTGGCACCAGATGTGTCTACATCATCATCATACCACAAGCCTTTACTCGTTACTTGCTAGGACATTACCTGGTAGCATTTTTTGTTTAAATCCAACTCACTGAGGAATCAAACTTACAGACCTGAGGTCCTGCAGGACAGTACATAATCATAATGAGACCAGAAGTGAATTATTCAGAACTGTATTCTCTTTGACAAAACTTATAGTCAATATAAAATCAGGTCACTGTGCTACCTTTAATGGTCATATTATTTTCATGCACAATTTAGAGATAATCATTCATACTGCTTGAGACCAGTAGAAATGAAGTGTTTTTTTTTTAGGAATGGTAAAAACCTGGAAACAGGTTAAAATGGATACAGAATCAAATTTAAAAGCTGGGAATGCAAAATAAGTAAACTTTAATGTGAATTATTTATTTCTATCATGCAATTCAATTCTGGAGCAATCTTTTTGACTGTCAGAAACATTAACCAAGAAGGCGGTCAGTGAAATAATAAATCTTTTTATTTTCAAACATAAGAACTAGCCAAATTTGATCAGATATTACTGATGATGAATGTTAGAAACTACTGAACATTTTAATTTTAGTACTCTGTTGTCTATTCTACATCTGGCTGACTGGTACTTCAGTGCACCTAATTAACAGGTCCACATTAAATGTTTGAATTAACATAGCTTAGATGAAAAAACAGACTTGGGGTGGTGTTCCTAATTAAATATGTATCCTATACCAAATAAAAAGTACGTAAAAATATTAAAATAATTATTTATTATTATTGAAAAAAGATAGGAACTAGCAGAATTTGACAACAAATTACAAATGATATATATGAAACTTGTGAAATAAGTTTTAGAACTTTGCTGTCTATAATAAACTTGTGGCACCTAATTAACAGGTCCAGATTAAATTATCAGAGCCTGGATCGAGAAAGTGTTGGGGTTGGGGCCGAAATTAATATCAAACATCTTAATCATTATTTATGATTTCAAATCTATTCTTAGACCAGATTAATTGGCCCCAAAAAAAGTTCAAGCACAGAAAAATTATTAAAGTATAATATATCTAGAAGTTTAATTCATGAACTTCGTATATTTGAAACAGTGTTCTACCGGAATACCGTTTCAATTCGCATGGGTTAAGTATTATCGGCGTCTAGAAGATCAAATCTTTCAAGGATAAAAAAGTGATAATCTGTTATCGAGATCTGATCCCCGATCAAAAATTTCAAAATGGTTAACTGGTTACTGTCACTGATTCCGTTGGTTTAGACCACTTTTGTTTAATATTACTTGCAAATAACTGTAGATGTGCAGGTATGATAGGAACGATCACAATATATTATACGAAATTACCAACCGCGTTGACAACAGGCGTGAAAAAAAGTCTATTATTACAAAGCTATAATTCGTCTCAACAGGCAGACGCCATTAAATTTCTATACTCGGCCACGCTTGTCCAGTGGTGACAAAGTCAAAATTGGAAATCTACATCAGAAATTAAGTTAAGAAATCTTTAGCAATCATTCTTTCAATCCGGTGCAACTACCAGAAGAAAATGAGATAAATTAATGAGAAATTGTACAAAATTCTTACAAAAAGCAGCAATAGTTTTGCTCAAAATGTCCCTGCCTCACACATGGGATGTCGCAAAAGATTGGCTAGCAGAAACAATGAACTGCGCATGCTGGGCCTCTCCTGCAAAATGTCCGTGGAGGCCCCTTTTTTTCTTCTTACTCCCGAAGCAGGGATAGCGAAATAATTATGAATATAACATCCCCATTATGATCAATTTCACTTTTAAAATATCGATTATTATTTTATAATTAAGAATAACTATTTAAAAAAACATTTTATAATTATTTATCTCTTTATAAGAAAATAAATTATTAAAACTGTGTTATTAGTTACAAATGTAAAGTTCCGGTACTATTTTTAAAATCTTTTAGAAGAAAATTTACGTCGTAAGTGAAGTTCATAGATTTTACTTTTACTTTGCGGAAGATGTATGTCTGCTTCTTCTTCGTCTTCTTCTTCTTCTTAGCATTCACTTTCTATAAACTCCAGCGGAAAACCCTATTTGTTCGTCCACTCCGGATTTCAATAATCTTGTCCCAGAACCTGAGTGTTGCATGCACGGCTGTTTGACAAATCTGGTTTGTGTGTTCAGACACTTGGTTCCTTGCCTCTAGTGCAGATGTACTCCCATTTCGACATTTAGTCGACTCCTATAACATGCTTGCTGGGGAGGCAGTGGGTCTCTTCTTGGTCTCCCCCCCCCCCCCCCCCACAGTGGGACCTCAAAACCCGCACGAGGACTGATTGTTTTATCACATATTTTAGGTACTAGACTTCTGTTAGTCCGTGGCCTTGGTAGTCATGTCTATCAACGGATATTGGTATACAGACCTGACTTTTCTATGCAGAGTACTCACATAAGGTGCAATTTCTTTCTGTAAGATCAGAGTCCATAATGTCCTTGTCTAGAGCATGCGGTTGTAAACCTGTAGGTCGCGACCTTTTTTTGGGTCGAACCACCCTTTCACAGGGGTCGCCTAAGACCGTCGCGGTTATAGGATGTTTGAGAGCCACTGCTCTAGAGCCTGAATGTTGAATAAGGAATCGGCATCATAGCACTCGGGACACTCCCATAAGCGCTGCGTCTCCATCTTTAGCAGCAAACGAAGAGTTCCAAATCCTATGGCACCTTTAACTGATTGTATATCCGTCTAGCCTTTCCCTTGAGTGTTGAGCAGTGGCCAGATTACCTGGCAACTCCTCGCAGCGCCATTCGCCTCTGACCGTAATGATCTATGTGCGCTTCCGCACTGTTCACTGGCTCCCAGTCATACATCAGTTCACCACCAAGTGGTACAGATTTCTTCTGAGCCTACTTCTCTCTCAATTGCCTCGTCTTCTCCTCTTCCCACTCACTTCGTTTCCACCTGAAGATGGTATCAAGCACAGAGCACGCACTCCGTAGCTCCGGCGATGATTGCTCTAGAGCCTAAATAATAATAAATATGATAATGATAATAATGCTCTAGAGCCTAAAGTCACCATCTGCTTAGAACAGTTACTACAGTGACCATTTGTGTGTGTGGGGGGGGGGGGGAGGGGGAACTGAGAATCTAGCTGCTATGCTACAGTTTCTCCCCCACTTAGAAGTGATGTCTTCAAAGAAACAGTTTTGGTCGGTGGTTAAGAGGACTAATGTTCCAGTTTTACGCAAGGTGAATTCACACAACATACTAATATACACACAAAAAAGGACAAAATAGGCAATTAATTCTGATTTGAAAACAGAGATCATCACGTACATGTCACTACATCAAGAGATGGAGGTAGTATCGACATCTTTCCGATGGCTTGAGGGCAGCACAGCCCGATTTGTTGTATCTTCTCCTTCTCTTTTCGCTCGCTTGAAATAGATTTTCTATATATGCAATATTGTCTCTAGTATCTTCTTCTTGTTGTTCACTGGCTGTGATTTCCGCCGGAAAGTCCTGGTTGTTAGTTCATTTGGACTTTTGGCTTTTACCTGGACCTGAGTTTTGCGTGTACATTTGTTTTATTGGCTTATTTGTTAGCTGTAATGGGGGATATTTTCACCTTGATTAGGAAGGTTGGGGGAAAGGCCCAAGCTAACAATAATACAGAGAGAAGCCAGATATTCGGATTAACCGAGGTTTTTAAGATAGGTGACGACCACGAGTTATCACGTGGAACCCAAGGAGAACTACCACAGGTCGCCACGTGGAACCCAAGAACAACCACGTGTTGCCACGTGGAACAAACACTGGGTATAGATTCAGACCCCAGTCTGGTCAAGTTAGTATGTGTTGACCGTCAAAACGAGAACGTGAAACTGATAGTTGCGAGAGGAAGACCAGTCGACAATATCCATCGAAGCCAAGCCAAGCCAAGTTGTGTAAAGCTTGATGCAATGACCAGATCCATCTTTGCGGCAATGTGGAACTAAAGGCGCCGAACTCTGGTCGATGAATGTGTGAGAAGTCAGCGTGTTGGCGTCTAAACAATGTGGTGCATGTAAGCTGTGAATTAGGACATGGACGGGACAATATCTGTAAGTGATGAGATGTCAATAAACTGTATCGTACTTTGGAGTCGGTGTCGGCTTGTCCCAGTTATGTCATCTTAAGAATGTGTGCTAAGAGCATTTACTAGACACATCATCTCCTAGACAACTAGCCTAAGGTCAGAACACGACTTATTGCAAGCACAGCTAAGTGAAAACAGCTTACTGCAGTAGCAGGTCTTGTTCCCTTCCTCTTCGGCAGACGTACTCGGACTTTAAGGGAGTCTCTAGTATGAATGTCACTGTCTTTTGTAATTCACTCGGAGACCCGTAAAGTTAGGCTTGCACCTATGTTTTTCTTGGCCAACAGTTTTACCTTGATATTTTGTATTTGGGACAGTCTTGAAGGACGTTATCTCTTGTTTCAGGTGCCAATCCACATGTACGCATGGCTGATTCGCCGATTTTAAATTGTGTGTACATGTGGCTGCGAAGTCGACTGTGTCCTGTTCTAAGGTGTAGAATAATAACTTGCTCTGGTCTGTCCATAATATGGTAACTGTCTTACGGATATAATTGTATGTGACTCAAAGAGCGTGCTTCGGAAAATGTGAAACTGGCATGCCGCACACAATACAGACAATAACTTCAGTCAGTAGACTAACAGCTAGAATAGAGTAAGATAACTTTCAAAAACGACCAGCTGATCTTATGATCCATGAAAGCTTTCCAGAACAGTCGTGGATACATGCTTACACAGATGGTTCAGTAACCAGTGCGGTTGAAATTGGAGGTGCTGGCATCTTTATCACATATCCAGAAAAGCCATCGCCACACATAATATATCACCACTGGTAAATTATGTTCCAACTACACAGCAGAGATAAAAGCACTATAGATGGTTTCCGAAAAGTTTTACAACACTAGTTCTGACTGCCAGAAAGAGGTCATCTTCAATCTTCACAGATGCGCTTTCGGTGCTCTAAGCCCTAAAAAGTGATAAATTCCCTACCTGAGATCTGAACCTAACAAGGTGGCTGTCCAAACACTTGCTGTACTCCAGTGGGTGCAATCCCACAGTGGTATACAAGGAAACAAAACCGCAGATAAACTCGCTAAAAATAAGGGGAATAATGTGAACATGAAGTCAAAGCAAGAAAATACTTTGCACGGAGAAAAGAGGGAGTTGGGGGGGAGGGGGGGGATACAATATATCAGGAATGACCAGAATCTTGACCGGCATGGACAGGTCATCAATCAACGCCTAGGACAGGAGATGGCAGACCTAACAAGTACAGGCACTGGCATAGTCTGAGTAGCTAGTTCATCACTGTGCCCCTGTGGGTTGTATGTGCAGACTACAGAATATGTCCTGCAATAACGTTTCTTCTACAGCCCTTTAAGAAGGGAATGCTGGCTTAATAAGTCAACATCATACTCGGAGTTCTATAGACCTACCGTCTACATTGACGGTGAAGAGCTGGAGACAGTTGACCATTTTATCTATCTGGGTTCTACAGTGAATAACAAACTATCACTGGACCAAGAAATCAACATCAGGATAGGTAAGGCAGCAATAACAATGAGTAGATTGACAAAAAGAGTTTGGGAGAACAGAAAGCTCACAATTAAAACAAAAACTCTTTGTTTGTCAGGTTGTGTTCTCAGCACTCTGCTTTATGGCAGTGAAACTTGGTCAGCTTATTCGCACCAGGAAATATAGCTAAAAGCTTTCACATGCGATGCCTAAGAAGAATGTTTGGCATTAAGTGGCAGGACAAAATCACAAACACTGAGGTACTGGAAAGAGCAGGTACTACAACAGTCTTCTCAATGCTCAGTTTAAGAAGGTTCAGGTGGCTGGGTCACACCTGGAGAATGAAGGATTGCAGAGTCCCTAAGGACATCCTTTAAGGTGAATTAAAGACGGGTAGAAGATGTCAAGACTCACCTTTACTACGGTATAAAGATGTGTGCAAGCAGGACATGAATGATACAGGTAATGAGGTGGACTCGTGAAAAAAAAATGCCATGGACCGTGTTGTATGGAAAGGGCATATCAGGAAAGGAATGAGAGTAAAGGAAGAAATTACTGCAGAAAAGATGAGAGCTGAGCATCTGAGAAGAAACGGATAAAACATAAATGTTGACAACAATGATCCTGAAATCCTGTCTGTCTGTCCGTCCGTCCGTCCATCCGTCTGTCTGTGTGTGAATGTTGATATTCATTTTTATGTATACTGTTTTTAAAAAAAAAGAAACGTATAGTTATCCAATGGCACGTTTGTATTAGTTTGTAAATAAAATATCGTACTCGGGTACGTGAAAAGCAGACTCAGCTGTTGTTTACTGTGGGCGTGAATTGCACGTGGGTGTATTTGTGAGCATAGCACACGATAAGCGCACGAGAAAGCAACACAATTTGCAGTGAACACTATTCACTGCCAACGCAATTGAAATCTTATAAAAGGATAACGCTACACCAAAACGATCAGTACATTTTCAAGCAGTCATGAATGGCGCCTCTATCAATAAATGTAAGGAATATTGCTATTGGCCGATTGCAGGCAGGAAAAAGTCAAAGTCAGGATTCCAGGCATATAAACTTGCATCAAATCACCATCAGTCGACTTTGGCACCGGTTCCAAGCCACTGGTTTATTTGAAGACCGACATCGCAGTGGACGACCCACCGTGACAACAGCAGCGAAAAATGGCTATATTCGTCTTTGTCACCTCAGAGACAGGTTTACAACAGCTTCCTCAACTGCACAGGCATTGCCTTCAGGACGATATGTATCTGATTAAACTGTTCGGAACAGACTGCATGATATTGGACTTTGGATTCGATGACCACACCGAGGACCTGTCCTTACCCGTCACCACCACTAAAATTAACTTCTTTGGGCCAACAAACATCGTCTCTGGGCAAGTGACAATCAGTGGAGATGTGTCTGGTTCAGTGATGAATCTTATTTTTTTGTTGAAGCGTCATGATAGACTGCGTAGGGTCTACTGTAGACGAAATGAAGGTTTAACCCAAAATTTTGTTGATGAAGCTCTGCTGCACGGTGTTGGAGGTAATAGTATGGGGAATTATCAGTTACAACGGAAGGAGTCAATTGGTGCACGAGGAAGGAAGCTTGAATGCACAACAATACGTCCATGAAATTCTTCGGCCACATGTCCTTCCATTTTGGAATGCCAACAGATATCTCTTTCAACGCCAGACCCCATTCTGCACAGCTGACCACGCAGTTCCTGGCTGCCAATAACCTTCAAACCCTTTCCTCACCATCCCTGTCTGCAGACATAGGCCAATTGAGCACCTGTGGGATGAGCTGCAAAGATGTGTTTGTTGCCGAAACGTTGCTCCAGCCAATGGTCGTGATCTGTTCCAGGCACTCCAGGAAGAGTGGGCTGCCATCCCACAGGCTGACATCAAAAATCTAATCGCATCCATGCCCAGGAGATGCAAGTCAATGATCCACATGAGGAGGCCACACACCAAACTAACGGGAAAGACCTACACTTAAAAACTATCATGACCCAGATGCAAAAAAAAATTGTGTCAATTGATTGGTGGAACCCTGGGTATTTTGTGTGAAATTTGAGTAATTTCACTTACTGCATTACAAAGGTGCAGAATGACAAAATTGAGAGTGTCACATACCGCTCCTGTCACGTGCCTGATTTAAGGATTTCTCCTTAAAAACCAACAGCACTCTGAAATAATAATGTTGAGTCGTTGGCTCGTATTGGTCTAAGGGATACCTCGTGGCCAATATACGCTCAACTTATTTTAGGAGTACGGCAACTCAAGCTTTATCACTACAAAATATATAATATTCCTAGGCACACTTGGCTGGACACCCCCACTACTATAAAAAGGTAGCTCCCAGGTTTTGATAGTATACTATCATAGCCATGTTAACACAGATTACACTTATTACTCACACAAACATGAAAGCTAGACAGTTAGAATGGTGAAACAGGGACACCCAAGTGAGCCATGACAATTTCTACATGTAATAAGTACATTATTTATACATATATCAATGAATAGATCATCAAGAATGTTCAGTGAATGGAGTTCAAGAATCAATGACACAATCCAGATGTTGAAGCAGCCAGATGTAATTCTTGGATATTACAGGAGTTCATCCTAGGAATCACAAGGAGCTGTGGGAAGAGAGCATGTTTGTAATTAAGAGATCACTTATCCCAGTTCGTAGGTCACTGCTCCCCTCAGTCCATGGTGATTTGACTGTGGTTGACTCAATAGGTAGCTATGCCTCGATTTGATCTGGTACAAGCTGACTATCTCACAGCAACTGCATAAGAGCCCAACAAAGCATTTGAAGACTGTGGTGCCCGCTGAGTGTCTCACAGGTGAGGACACAGGAACTGCATAAGAGCCCAACAAAGCTCTTGAAGACTGATTCTCTGGATTGATGACATAAGTGTCTGCAATTGTCCACCAGTCCTGGATCTCACAAACAAGCTCTTGCCATGTTGAGGTAGTGGCAACAATATACACGACTTTTGGGTATACTTGGTGCCCAGAATGGTATAGGTTGATGGTTGTTGGCTGGACTGTGATTCGTCTGCTTGATCTCTAAGGAGGTATCATCCTGTCAGGAAAGAACTCAGAATTAGTATTCAACCTTATTCACACACCAGCTCACCCCACACTCTGCTACCCTTCTCCATTCCTCAGAGTGTAACTCTCAAGAACAGGAGACAATGTCTCCTTTCATTTATATGTCTGTAAATTATTACACCAGATAGAAGACAAGGTATATAGTGGAGATAGATAGACACTACCACACATAAATCATCCTCTCTCCACCCTCACATCTGCACTCGCAGACATACAATGTACCCCGTTAGTACCTATATATATATATATATATATATATATATATATATATATATATATATATATATATAAATATATATATATATATATCACGTCTCCACAGGCTGCTACTACACACCCGATATTTCCGTGCCAAACACACCTTTGACTCAGAGGGTCGAGCTCTGACGTCACAGCAGTTAACTGTTAAAAGATGACCCAGATTCCATATTTCTACTAGGAGGCACAAAACTTCGTTTGTCTAGTCAGAGAATAATTACTTGTAGGGTTCAATATCTTTACAAATGGTGTGAGTTATGTAGAGCACAAACTATTTAGTCTGCACAGGGAAAGGTTTAATGTTCGGAGCCTGATCTCTGGACATCAAGAACAGCCCAACTCTGTGCAATCACACAGCTGAATCTTCCCTCTCTATAGCAGTGACCAACTTTAAAAAGACATATATTATGGTACTTGTAAACTATAATCAACTTACCCAAGCTTAGGAATTCTTCAAAGATAGAACTGGTTCTTTTTATGCGCCACTTTTATTCATAGACTGTAGACACATCTTGACACTTTGGAGACCAGGCGAAAAGATGCCGCTCAAAACTAAGCTTCGTGTCTCTAGGAAAGAAGTCCTCTGTATTTATGCCCAAGGAGTAACCCGGCTTACAGGAATTTCTGAATTAAACACCAGAAATCTTCAGCCCAAAGTTGAAAGTTTGAAAATGAAGATTTCTCAAAGCAACTAGAGGGTCTAGAAATGAATATTTCACCAGATAAAGGTATATATCAATATAAGGGACTATATACCCCTCAGGACGGGTTTAAGTTTGAAATGTGACTGCCCGCTAAGGGAAGTCAGCATCGCAACTCGTTCATCGTGTAGGGTTGGCTGTTCACTCCACGACAGTGAGTATGTTTGTTCCTATCATAACTATGCGTTTCTATTTTTGAACAGTATATATGTACATACATACATACACATGTACACATATACATATGTAGAAACATACACACATATGCACACCCATGTGAGAATGTATTTATACACAACCAAAGCTGTGGGGCTGCTCTGTCTTGCCACAGCAATTTTTTTTAGACTGTATTTACTATTTCCTCATCCTATCATAGATAAGATTAGTCTCCTCACCAAATACTTCCTTTCAGAAGTCATCAGCACAATGTAGATGTCAGGTTTGTTTGAGCAGTCCAGTATCCTTTGACAACAGATACAATAGCATCGACACACACAAAATAATATTCTTGCAAAAACTGGATGGAATATACTGTGGAGCCAGTGAAAAACATGAAGGCTAGCCTACACTGGAGCAGGTAGGCTTATTATGGAATACAACTCAGTCTCATGGAATGAAGTAGCAAAAGTGAACGTCTGAACTTATATAAGGTTCAAAATATAAGCTTACAAATAACACATGGAGCAATGAGAAGCAACCCTTTTAAAAAAATTGAGAAAACTTTGTTTTGGAGCCCCTTGGATTTTGTAGATAGTACAGATCGCTTAATTTGTTTGAAAAGCTTAAGAGGCTTCCAAATCATCCGCTGAAAAGTAGATTTTAAGAAGAAAATTACTGTCTAGAAAAATATGAATCATTTTGCAAGAGAAACTTTCACAAATTATAAACTGACAGAATGATGTGTAAAGCTCTCACACCAGAGCTATAGATTAGCTTGTCCAGTCTTACGCAGTTAAGCACCAGGAATAATCTACAGACAATAACAAACTGTGTCAGACCAAAGAGTTTTTTCACTTAATAATAATACAAGATTTACACATCCTCACAATCTATACTCCACGCCACTCCTTCTTCTATTCTTCTTCACCACCAACTGTAAACTCAGATAGAAATTTCTGATTGTTTAGCTACCTCTGCTACACAGACATCCATTTTTTACATCTAGCTTATTTATATGCAGACTTTTGGTTACTTGCTTCTTAGGCAGATGCACTCCGACTTTGAAGGAAGCTCCCGATTAGTTGACCCTTATGACATGCTTGTAATGGTAGCAGTGGATATATTCTTGTCTTACCCACAATAGGGCCATGGAATCCATATGGGAGTTGGAGATATGAGTCTGGGATATTGCCATAGCAGTCTGCCAGTGTGAAACAAATTGGCCATGACTATTACGTTGTGCAGAAGCTGCAGTTATCATTTGTCTTCTTTGACATGTTTAAGGATGGCAATTATATTCCTTGTTTTGTTCAAAATGACGATGCACAGCTGTTCATCAAGCAGTGAATCCATTTATCAATAAAAAATCTGATATAGTGACAAAACTAGAGCCAGTCTTTCTGTTCTTTCTTGGCCCGCAATGTCTTTATGCTCTGTATGATAAAGAATTCTACTCTATAAACTGTGGTTCTCCGCAGGGATTTAATGACCAGCCTGCGTTAGAAACCAACCTCAGCTTTCAAACCTAGTTGAATGAACTACTCAGCAGACAAACCCAGCTGAATGAACTACTCAGCAAACAAACCCAGCTGAATGAACTACTCAGCAGACAAACCCAGTTGAATGAACTACTCAGCAGACAAACCCAGTTGAATGAACTACTCAGCAGACAAACACTGATGAAATTCAACAAAACTTACACATTTGCACTATAAGAGTCACTGTGATATTTCACACAATGATGGCAGACCATTAATACCCACAACCTGCACATGAAGGTTGGATATGGTGCACTAACTACTGTTTTAGGAATATTGTGCAGTTAAGCTCTAATCTGGCTCGTGGGCGACTCTCGGACTACTTGTTCAAAAACCATGTAAATGGTACATAAACCACCCACTGCTAAAATCAACCCTAGTACTCGCTGATCATGAAACTGTTCCACACATTCACTAACTTCTGAGGCTTAAAACTAAACATCATGAAACTGTTAAACACATTCACTAACTTCTGAGGCTTAAAACTAAACATCATTAAACTGTTAAACACATTTACTGGTACAAGTCTACTTAATTCCCCAAGAACCCATTTACTAGCTTCGGAGGCACAGAACTAAACATCACGAAACTGTTAAACACATTTACTAACTTCTGAGGCACAGAACTAAACATCATGAAACTGTTAAACACATTCACTAACTTCAGAGGCACAGAACTAAACATCATGAAACTGTTAAACACATTCACTACTTCTGAGGCACAGAACTAAACATCATGAAACTGTTCAACACATTCACTGGTACAAGTCTACTTAATTCCCCAAGAACCCATTAACTAACTTCGGAGGCACAGAACTAAACATCATGAAACTGTTAAACACATTCACTAACTTCTGAGGCACAGAACTAAACATCATGCAACTGTTAAACACATTCACTAACTTCTGAGGCACAGAACTAAACATCATGAAACTGTTAAACACATTCACTAAATTCTGAGGCACAGAACTGCTAGAGAACACGACACACACACACATTGTAATTGTAACAGATTCAGAAAGCATGCTGAGGAAGATCAGAACTTCGTGCAGAGTGGCATGCTTCGCTGCGGAGGACACGAGTGAGGAGTATTGTCTGGATTTTTTCACCGGGTCACGCCGGTGTGTTTTGAAATGAACAGGTGGACAGACTGGCTGGCTCTGCACAACTTGGTGGAATACTGCTACATGATAGGGCAGATGTGGTTAGTGCCTTGTGGGAGAGCGTGTACAATGCGGAGAAGCAGATTGATCACCACAGTTAGGTGAAATTAATGCAGTTGGGGGTGACGAGAGGTTCTGGCAGAAGCTCGGGGCTCAGAGGAAAGGCAAGATGGACATTCAATCAGAAAGCTACTGGCACCATTAGTATCGAAACCCTTCGCTGGCTGCTGAAGATGGAGATGGAGCGCTTATGGAAATGCCCCGGGTGCTGTGATGTCGGTTCTTGAATTAAATCAAATCAAATCATTAAATCAAATGAGGCACAGAACTAAACATCATGAAACTGTTAAACACATTCACTAACTTCGGAGGCAAAGAACTAAACATCATGTAACTGTTAAACACATTCACTAACTTCTGAGGCACAGAACTAAACATCATGAAACTGTTAAACACATTCACTGGTACAAGTCAACTTAATTCCCCAAGAACCCATTAACTAACTTCGGAGGCACAGAACTAAACATCATGAAACTGTTAAACCCATTAACTAACTTCTGAGGCACAGAACTGAACATCACGAAACTGTTAATTCTTCAACCCTGTAAATGATTATTTAAAAAAACCTAATGTCATGAACCCGTAAGAACTTCTGAAAAAATCCACAAAAGTGTATTTTATCTACATAAAATAAAATAAAAATATATTTAGAGGAAGCAATCAATAAATATGAACAGAGTGAAGCCTTAGCTTCAATACAATTCCCCGAGGCTTATAACAAAATGTTTCATGTGACTCTTGCCGTGACCATGTGACCTATAGTACCAAGGATAGGTTAAAATTTCACATCAACATAACTTTAAAAAAAAAGCCATTTGGTTCACAAGAAAATTCCCCTAAATGCTATTTTTAGCAAATATATTCACATCCATCCACCTAAACAATGCACAGCAAACATAACCAATGATGTTTAACTATGTTTCTCAGAAACGGGTCACTGCCTTCATGGAAATGTGGGAATTCGGAAATGCCAGATTTGCAGCTTCTCGGGTCATCAAAGTTAACCTTCAAGTCACATGATCCTGGAATGGAAACTTCTGAAATCAACAGAACTTACAAACAGTACCTCTATTTTAACAGCACATGTGCACTTGAACAAGAGGATGTAATTATCAATGTGAGAAAAGGTAACATAAAAAAAAAAACACCCATAAAATATATCACTGCAAGATCTAAGTGTTGGAGGTTACAACATGACAACAAACATTTCACATCTATTTGTATATAAATATTACAAAATGGCCAGTTAAAAGCAAAAGCAATGCATACAAATCTCACTGCTGCCTTTGAGAATGTTTCTTAATCACAGATGTTGAAGAGCTTGATGTCCATGGATACTTAATTTCTCAATGGGATCTCACCAATTTCTCTCTGATTTACCATTATTAACATAGACTGATGTGAAATTATTGCACAAGATCTTTGTATACATCTTTAACAATAATTCATCTGTTTACTGAGCCACTATTCAGATGCTAATCCAACAGGAACCAATCCCAGTTGCCCTTACTGATGGTTACAAAAAGTAACACTAATGGTTACAAAAAGTAACACTAATTGTTACAAAAAGTAACACTAATGGTTACAAAAAGTAACACTAATTGTTACAAAAAGTAACATTAATGGTTACAAAAAGTAACACTAATGGTTACAAAAAGTAACCGTCTGTCCAGCATGGGTAGGGGGACCTAATTTTTTTTAACATCTTTGTACAAATTCTTTAGGATGTTATGAATAATAAAAGAAACATCATAACAATACAACATTTACACATCCTCATAATCCATACTCCTCCTCCTCTTTTTCTTCACCACCGACTGTAAATTCCAGTGGAAAGTTCTGGTCATTTGTCCACTTCAGAACTTTGTTCTTGTTCCAAGTCTTAGGTTTTGTTTGCACATCCATTTTACAGAATTGGCTTATTTTTATGCAGACTGTTGGTTCCTTGCCTCTCAGGCAGATGTACTCTGAATTTAATGAAACAACACCCCTAATTAGTTACCCTTCACTTCACGCATGTTAGAGGGGCAGTAGGTGTATCCAAACTTTCTAAATGTTGTTTTTGGTATATATATATATATATATATTCATATCCTCACTCACTTAGTCACTCCTCCTCTACCTGGGGTGTAGAGGTTTTCCAGAGAGAGTGCCGAACTTCTCTATCAGCAGTTTTTTTTGGGGTTTTGTTCGATTTCAGTCCTCAGTCAGGAACTGTCGGATATTATCTTCCTAGCGAACCCCGAGTTTTTTTAGTGGTCTGGTTCCCTGGTCCTTGGCTTCCCATGCCTGCCATGGTGGCTGATTCTCTCTCATTCTGCATACATGTCCAAACCACCATAGCTATGACTGATCCACTCGAGTTTGTAAGGTCTGGGTTTTGATATTCTGTCATATTGTCTGGTTGCAAATTTATCCCTTTTTGTCGCGTGGACCATATTTTTTAGATATCTCATTTCTGAGGCCCGAAGCAGGCTTCTGTGAGCTGTTGTCACTGGCCATGACTCGCAACCGTCGGTCAGGACTGGCAAATAGGTAGAACAGTAAACAGTTATTTTCATCCTCTTGCCAATTTCTTTTTTTTTTGCTGACCTCCTAAATCCTGTACAGATGTGAATACAAACAAAGACATTACGCTACCCTTCTAAGATACAGGTCAATGTAGACTTGCCAGTTTTTCAGCCATAAAGGTAAAGTGGCAACAATGGAAATGCGGGCTCGTGGTTTCCCAAGGTGACAGGCTTATGTTTCCACGAATAAAATGAGAAAATACTGTTTTTAGATGACATTTCAGGTTTTATATGCTTCTGGGTGAAAAGTGAGGCTTCAGTGTTAAATATAGGCACTTAAATTCACACGTGGAGCGAGTGACATGCCAGTTTGACTAAACACAGCAAGGACCTTGCATATGTCAAACTGGCAACATAATAATCAACCAATACTATTGCTCTCTTGCTTCTTTGGTTGTTTGCAAAACAAATAAATATATGCTTTTGAAAAATCAATACTGTTTCTACATTTAAAAAAAAAAGCATATTTTCTTCCATAAAAAAAAAAGAGGACACACATACACATATGTATATACTATTATTTTTTAAAATTATTATTTACTACTACTATATATTTTTATGTAATACTTGTCTTATCTTATTATTATCAGGAAAAAATTTTATTATTTTATTCGTGTTTTTTTTAAACAAGATAACTATACAGTGTTTTCCTCATAGTTTAAAAAAAAAATGCTTTATTATATGATTTAAAGGAAATGTTTCTTTTAAATAGTACATTCCATAATAAAAAATAACGTATTCTTTTACTCAGCTTAATTTTAAAAGGACAATCAATTTTGGTTTTGCCATCAATTTCTGAAGGTCGGAGATAATAATCTGCATCTTCCTGTGTGTTTCAGGGCCTCCATTATGGGAGGGGAGGGACAGACCAATTGCTCTACCTCGCCCCACTTTCCAACAAGCATGTCGTTAAAGGTAACAGGGCAGAAAGGTGCAGATTTAACAGCCTAGTTTCAAACCACAACACAGAATGCTAACCGCCAGTGTAGATAAAGAAGAATCTGCACCAAGTCACATTTTTATACTAACTTAAAATTTCCAAGTCGATCCAACCTGAAATGTTCAAATTAATTTCAAATCATAAGTTGTGCCCAGTGTGGCTTGTGTTGTGAACTCCAGATTCAGCAAAATGGTGAGTGGCCTGTTGCCAGAGAACAGCGTTTCTAAAGTCAGATTGTTGTTGTTGGTACTTCTGACAGCTGCCTTATGAATTGAATGCATGTGCATGCTAGCGACTTTGCTGTGACTGCAGTCTGTGTAAATTTTTGACAAGGGATGGACACTGTGTATGGCTTTCTTTGGCACAGGAATAGAGCAACTATAGGGGGAGCTATTGGCTGTGAAGTTGGAACTGCACTTACCATTATCAAACCCTAAAACTAGTGCAAGATATTATTCTGGAAAGTAAAGTGGGCATTGTCATCTCTTTCTTCTTTGTTCACTGGTTGTAAGCTCCAGCAGAAAGTCCTGGCTGTTCATCCATGTGGACTTTTGGCTTTGTGCCAGGGCCTGAGTTTTGCATGTACATCCGTTTTACTTGCATATTTGTGTGCAGCTGGTTGTTCCTTGCTGCTCGGGCAGATGCACTGGGACTTTGAAGAAGCCTCCAGTTATTCGACTCCTACGGCATGCTTGTTGGGGAAGCAGTGGATCTGTTCTTGTTTTCCCCAAGAACCCTCACAGTGGATCTGTTCTTGTTTTCCCAAAGAACCCACACAGTGGATCTGTTCTTGTTTTCCCCAAGAACCCTCACAGTGGATCTGTTCTTGTTTTCCCCAAGAACCCTCACAGTGGATCTGTTCTTGTTTTCCCCAAGAACCCTCACAGTGGATCTGTTCTTGTTTTCCCCAAGAACCCACACAGTGGATCTGTTCTTGTTTTCCCCAAGAACCCTCACAGTGGATCTGTTCTTGTTTTCCCCAAGAACCCTCACAGTGGATCTGTTCTTGTTTTCCCCAAGAACCCTCACAGTGGATCTGTTCTTGTTTTCCCCAAGAACCCACACAGTGGATCTGTTCTTGTTTTCCCCAAGAACCCTCACAGTGGATCTGTTCTTGTTTTCCCCAAGAACCCTCACAGTGGATCTGTTCTTGTTTTCCCCAAGAACCCTCACAGTGGATCTGTTCTTGTTTTCCCAAAGAACCCACACAGTGGATCTGTTCTTGTTTTCCCAAAGAACCCACACAGTGGATCTGTTCTTGTTTTCCCCAAGAACCCTCACAGTGGATCTGTTCTTGTTTTCCCCAAGAACCCACACAGTGGATCTGTTCTTGTTCACAGTGGATCTGTTCTTGTTTTCCCCAAGAACCCTCACAGTGGATCTGTTCTTGTTTTCCCCAAAGAACCCACACAGGGAATCTGTTCTTGTTTTCCCAAAGAACCCTCACAGTGGATCTGTTCTTGTTTTCCCCAAGAACCCTCACAGTGGATCTGTTCTTGTTTTCCCCAAGAACCCACACAGTGGATCTGTTCTTGTTTTCCCCAAGAACCCTCACAGTGAATCTGTTCTTGTTTTCCCCAAGAACCCTCACAGTGGATCTGTTCTTGTTTTCCCCAAGAACCCACACAGTGGATCTGTTCTTGTTTTCCCAAAGAACCCACACAGGGAAGTGGCCATACTCTTGAGCTTATCTAATTTTAAAAGAATAATCGTATATGCTATTTTCACAATTTCTTTTAAATAAGGACCTGTTTCATGCGATCTTTAAAAATTAATGTCCATAAAAAGTAATAGACATCTATAACAATAAAACTCACCCAATTAAACATATAACAAGCACATGAAAAATTTTTAAACATTTTTATCACAGATTATCAAAATATATTAAATTCATTTACTATATAAATGTAAATAATAAAATTTGAATTAAATATTATAAATAAACAATATGAAAACATCTAAGAGAAAGGGACTATGGCAGCATAAGGTCCGATGAGGAATGAGCACAATGAAAACGAATCTTAGCCGTCCAATCGTGCCAGTTCAGTGCTGTAAATGTTGACACTCTCCACATCGTACAAGACAAAGTAGATCTGCTTCAGCGATGACAGTTTAGCAGTGGAAAAGTAGTCTCTGATGGCAGCAAGGATAACTTGTGCTGCTGTTTGTTTTGGAAATCCTGCACTGGAAGAAAAAGACAGTAAAAACTGAGACCAGGAATTTCTTTTTCTTCTTCTTTTTATCCCCCAATGGACCATAGGCCATCAATCAATACACCCTATCTTCTGCTGCCATAAACTGCTCACGCCATGTCTTCACCCATATATTTTGCCCCACTGTCAATTTATCTTCTCCATGTATTTTTTCTGGTCTGAATTTAGTCACTCTGATGCTGTGGATTCCATTGTAATGACATTCCAGTTATTTTGTTATCTAGTTTTCTCAATAAATTTATTAATCTTCACTGTATGGTATTTGTTTTTCAGAGACCGTAGCACATAGACATTCCCTGCTGATATGGTTAAGGTATATCTTCTTTCTTCTTATGTGGTCTCACTGATAACAGGTTGTAGCCCAGTCTCGTGGTTTCTGTATTTCTATTGCGCTTCTTGGATGGCTTGGGTGATGGATTTCTTCATCTTTTTGCAGTTATCAGGGACATTATTTATCCATCTCTTTCATGGTTTTCCCCTCACCCTCCTTTGAGATGTTCTGCTGTAAAAAATATAATATGCAGTTCGGTCTGGCTGTATTCCCAGTAGATGGCCAAACTAATTCATTCTTTGTCAAAACAGTTCAGACACAGTCTCATCCCAAATTTCTCTCTAATGTACGTTGGTACTTGTAACACTGTCCCTTCCTTTGTTGTTGGTGATCTTACAGAGACCGCACATTTTACATGTAGTTATGTTCTGTTGTAGTGCCGTATTCATTGTTCAGGTGTATGATGGCCATATATCCATAGTGTATGCTGAGTTTATGTGGTAGATATCATATGAGTTTCTGTCAAACCAGAAAAGAGGTGGCTGTCACCCAAGGCCAAGTTCATCTCCGTTATCAACATCATCCAGTTGTGCCATTACAGGTCATATAGGGTTCAGGGTCTAATCCTCCATTCTTTCCTATACTATGCAACCATTTCGATATCGTGGATAGAAATCAGTTTAGCACCTTTGGCTTCTCTCAGCAACATTCATCTTAGGGTTTCTTTTGGATATACTTGTTTCCTGAACCTATCTGTTTCCCATTTCAGTGCCTGATTGGTGATTCTCTGTCTATTTCCACTGATGATATTCCCAGTATACCACCTTCTTCTTTGTCTTAGTATGATGATACCACTGGCTGGCCAGACTTTTATTTTTTGTTTTCTTCAATTCGTCACATTTAATATTCCTCATTTATTCATACTATAACTAGTGCTGAGCTTTCGGAGAGAGCTAAACAAACTTCAGCAGCTAATAAAAGAAAAGGCCATTTTTATTTGTGATGGACGAACAATAGAGGTTTAAAAAATGAGTTTATGTACACAAAAAGGAATTACTTACTTGCCACTGCTGATTGATGGCAGTGCCACACTTTTCAGGTTTTTCTCATCTGCGAGTCTGAGGACATTCTTCACTGCCTTGTCAAGGTTCTGCAGGGCGTTGGCTTCATTCCAGGTTGGACTGTTGACGTGAATGACAAACTTGGCAGCAAACTTATGTCCTGGACAAATGGCAGCTGCAAGGAAACCCACGCAGTGTCACACACTTTTATTAGATGTTTGGTCTGTTGGACTGGTGTTCATTTGGTTTGTTGGAGTGGTGTTCATTTGGTGTTCTCGTGCCCCACAAAAGAACAGACCCATCCCCCCCTTTTTTCAACAAGCACGTCGGGTTTCGCTAAAATCATCTGCTTCAAAGTCAGAGAGTACATCTGTCTGAGAGGTGAACACCCACAGCCTGCATACAAATAAGCCAGTTCTGTAAATTGCACGTGCGTGCAAAACTCAAATTTTGGAACAAGACAAAAGTCCACAAGTCGACAAATTAAAAAAAAAAACTTTTCTATCAGAGATTACAGCTGGTGAATGTTTAGATGAAGAAGTTGGTTTGGTGTTGATTTGATTTGGTGGGGGGGGGGGGGGGGGGGGGGGGGGGGGGGGGGGGGGGGGGGGGGGGGGGGGGGGGGGGGGGGGGGGGGGGGGGGGGGGGGGGGGGGGGGGGGGGGGGGGGGGGGGGGGGGGGGGGGGGGGGGGGGGGGGGGGGGGGGGGGGGGGGGGGGGGGGGGGGGGGGGGGGGGGGGGGTGGGGGGGGGAGGGGGGGGGAGGTGGGGGGGGGGGGGGGGGGGGGGGGCTGACCCTTGTTAGTGAAATGTTTATGTTTTGTTGATTTAGTGCTATTATGGTTTGCTGTTGATTTGGATTGTTTTTCCAGCCTCTAAGTGTTTTTTTTTTACAAGCTTGACAGTTTTGTGTGGCTTTGGATTGTTGGTATTCTTTTGTAGGCAAAAAGTATTTTCAAAGCTGATACTGATGCTGGGGTGTAGCCTGTCTGATCTTCACACATGTTGGTCACAATGTGTGGGATGGAGCGGCCAGCTGCATCCTGTGTCACAATTTCGTCTCAGACAAGTCCCAGACAATTCTACACATGCATCTTACCCACCTTTTATGAGGCTGAACTGATCCCTCCCAGAGACATGGAAGGTTCTGATAAAGTTAGACACCAGTAGCCCAGGACGGACAGTAAGTACAAACCAACCTGTTCCTAATTTTGTAAAAACCTCTACAGTCAGCATGGGGAATTCCCCGTGTAGATTCCAGAGCTCATTTTGGAGACTTAGTGTTTCCTAACAAGTATATCGTAAAAGGCGACCAACTAGGGTTTTACTGAAATCATATGTGTTGGACAGAAATGCACAGATATTGCAGCTAGCTGTAAACCACAACACAACATGCTGAGTCCTTTAAAAGGTGAGTGCAGAAGAGGTGTTCTAATATTGTAGAGGGACACTATATCTTGGAAAAAGGACTGTTGAGAAAAAAAAAACTTGCATATTTAACTGATAATAAAAATAGGCTAAAAAAAGACATGTAGTACAATCTGAATTCTGGTATGATGCCTTTTGATCACACGATTCCATCATAAACATTTTTGCCACTGCTAATATTTTGGGAAATGTTTTTTTTTCTCCAAACTATAACAATCGTTTAATCAATTACGCTTGCTGAGGGCAACTAACTAGTGAAAGCCACTGTTTTTCCACCATCATCCAGCTTCACATGGAAAACACCTTCCATATCACATTCATTTTTTCTCAGCAAAACATGTTCCACAAACATGAAATCGCCCAAGTGGCCTCGGTCGACCACATCACAAAAGATATTCACAGAAAATGTTATTCTTTTTCATCCTTCCAAGCTCTTTAGGTTGGATGCTGCAGATATCACCCACCTCCAACTGTCTTTGGGACTGGCATTTTATTTCCAGTTGGTGACTCAAAGTGTTTGTAGGTTTGCCTTACATTATCATCTCTCTGCCATTTTCCGGATCTGCCTTGGGGACAACTTCGACTGAACACTTTTGTGTATACAGTTTGTGTCTTTGTTATCTGCCATTTTCTCTACACCCCAACCACTGCAGTCTGTTAGCCTTATGATACCAGTAAGTTGTGGTGATTTAAACAGATTATGAATTTCATTGTTACTTCTCACTCTCTGTTCTCAGCTGTTTACAACTTTAATGTGAAAATAAATAAGTTGATACTTGCACTCCTTCCTCAAGATTTGTAACAAACAAAAGAATACCTTCAGCAGATCCTATGCTGCCATGAGATTTTTGCAGGTTGTCTACTTCTTGCTGAAATTCCTTTCCACCTGCTCTCTGAATAGCTTGACCTGGAAGAGACGCCAACCATCATCACAGCTGATTAATGCGCTATAGCTTTTTATTTCACTGATCATACTTACTCTTTTTTTTTTCTTTTGGAGTTAACAAAGCAGGCAGAGAGAGAGAGGGATCATTCTGCATGGGCAACAAATGGTCTCTACAATACTATCCGGTCTTTTTGCTATGGATTGGAGGAGTTTCATCCCTGGCTTCAATAGGGCTGTAGTTCTTCCAACTCCCTGCAGCACAATGGGACACTAATGCCTGGACAGACAGGAAGGCAGCAACAATATACCTATCTTGAGTGTTAGAGAGAGCTGAAATGTGATGTGGAACCTGTTCTGATGGATGGCTAAGAATCTTGGAAAGTGGATGAATAAATTAGAATATGACAAAAGATGTGGTTTCTCTGCGAATAGCTGGAGAGACAACTAAAACAACAGCGGTGATTTTCTGGCCCTTTGTGCGGTTGAACTGACAAAATTATGAGACCTGATCAAATTAAACTTACCCACTGGTGTTACCACAAATGTAAAATGATATATTAACAAGTGGGGCAGAATGAAACTAAAAGAGCAGCAAACAAAGGCATCATAGTAGTGAAGTGGCTAAACAATCACTGTCCAGCCCAAAGGCCTTGGACTTAAATCCACATTGGGTCAGATTTGTTCTTGAAACTGACCTTGAATTCCCAACCTGACCTAGTCTAAAAGTGTTGCCAGGTTTTGTACTGGGAAGTAAAGACAACTAGCACGACATTGACCTTATAACTCAACAAGTGCTAATAATTAGTCTATTAAAACATGAGTTTGGCATAATATTTACACATTTTTCATCTATCCAAACCCAAAAGCTGTTTTTGGCATTTTGGCAAATAAAAATAACCGCAAGTTGAAAACAATAAATGGTCATCCAAAAGGACGTTAAGTAAAGGGAGTTGCAAATGAGCTTGGTCTCTTACTAGATACGCCTGGCCATAAATGGAAGGGAACAGATTCAGGAGCACATTAGAAGACACAAGGGCTAAATTCTGCAGAAACCAAACTGGACAGAGTATGAGCTAGTTCACAAAACCATCAGGAACCTAAGAAAAACAAGAACACACTGGGACACAGACAGGAAGAAGCAGTGTATCTATCAGGTTAGGGACACAAAGCCATCAAGCTAATACACAAACCTCAAAATTAGCTAAACACTTGGTGCAAACAAATTAGACAATAAATATAACTGAAGACTGCTGGAAACTTTGATGCCAGCAGCATGTTGAATGTTATCTTTTTAAATTATGTCTAAGATGGAACTGGAATAACGTGCCCGATATGCCACTGACACAAAAAAGGTCCTTTACTTATTTAATAGGAAGCAAGCATGCTCTGCCAGAAACAGCTGCTGCAGACACTGGGACATTTGTTTCAATACTTGTGTCACCATGACGAAAGACCCGAACTGGTAGTGTTTGAGCCACTTGCTGATTACAAAGCAGAGACTGATGTATTTCTGTTGCAAGACGTGGCAGGTGATGACTCATGGTGCCACCAGTGTGAGCCTGGCAGCAAAACAAATATGATGCAATGACAAATCAGCAACAAAACAAATATGATGCAATGACAAATCAGCAACAAAACAAATATGATGCAATGACAAATCAGCAATGAAACAAATATGATGCAATGACAAATCAGCAACAAAACAAATATGATGCAATGACAAATCAGCAACAAAAGAAATATGATGCAGTGACAAATCAGCAACAAAACAAATATGATGCAATGACAAATCAGCAACAAAACAAATATGATGCAATGACAAATCAGCAACGAAACAAATATGATGCAATGACAAATCAGCAACAAAACAAATATGATGCAATGACAAATCAGCAACAAAACAAATATGATGCAATGACAAATCAGTAGCAAAACAAATATGATGCAATGACAAATCAGCAGCAAAACAAATAAGATGCAATGACAAAATTTGCAACAAAAACAACCACCCCCCCCCCCCCCAACAGTTTTTTTTTAATTCACAGGTTTTTTCACTGACAGTATCTGCTGTTTCCCTAAGCAGTGGACTGCATGTCTCATTGCCTCAAAATTCTCTTCTGATGATCCCTGGTACTTTCTTATCAACAGCTGCTGTAATTTACCTATGACCTGCTTATATACCTTTCACACTTTATAATCACATCACAATCCTGGTAAAAGCATATTTAAACATCTTATCATCTGTGAGTTGGGAAAAGGAAAGTGAGGGGGGGGGGGGGGAATCGCACAAGAGCAGCAAATTAAAACAACAAATACAATTTTAAAAATACTGAAACAAAACAAGTTAGAAAAAGATAACTGACCAACTAAAAGCATAAATTATTAAATTTGTTCTAGCATACTTGACAATAACTTTTCTAAGACAGAACTGAGGTAGTAACCAGACAGAAGAACATACCTACTTGCCCACCCAAATGATAATTGGAGCTGGTTGGGTGGACTATGGCATCTGCTGACATCTTCACCAAGTCTCCTTGCATCACTGTCAGCTTATGTGGGATAGAGACGAGAACAGTGCAGTTTTATCATCATCCTGAGTTCTTTACAGACAACTGCTTTTGTCAAAATCCAGTGGAAAGATTCTTTCTCATTTCCCCCATCTGGTGCATCTGTATGCCCAGGATTTCTTTAATATTGTATTTTTATTACTGTGTTGGTTGATCCATTGCTCCTTTAATCAGGAACCACGTCTTTCATTCTTGATGTTTCTAAATCTTCTTCTTATTGTCTCTACTCCTGGAATGTCTTGCGTCATCAGGGCAGGAAGAGATCCTTGAATCCCTTCCATTCTTGATGTTTCTAAATCTTCTTCTTATTGTCTTTACTCCTGGAATGTCTCGCGTCATCAGGGCAGGAAGAGATCCTCGAATCCCTTCCATTCTTGATGTTTCTAAATCTTCTTCTTATTGTCTTTACTCCTGGAATGTCTCGCGTCATCAGGGCAGGAAGAGATCCTCGAATCCCTTCCATTCTTGATGTTTCTAAATCTTCTTCTTATTGTCTCTACTCCTAGAATGTCTCGCGTCATCAGGGCAGGAAGAGATCCTCGAGTCCCTTCCATTCTAGTCGGTTCGTGAGATCTCTTCATCGGTTTGTTTTAAACTTCTTAAAAAAGTCACACTTGAACTAGCCACATTCAGACTAGTTTAACACATCTTCCACTCTAGGATGTCTGAAACTGACTCCGGTTAGATGCTGGCCGAAAGATTAACATCCCCTTGTCTCGCCATCTTGACCGGGAAGTCTTTGTAAATCACTGGGATTATATGGTGAAAGTGTTTTGTATCCCAGACTAGATATTGAGTGGAAGCCCCCATTGGTCAGATCTGCAGAAATGTCCAGTATTTGCTCAGCTTAAATACAGAACAACTATCATCAACATGTGCCATGCTGATAAGCACTGGTGGTGACAGTTGGTTATCTCACAGGATCATTGGCGTCATGGAGCACGTCATGTTCTTTCTTGTCCAACCCAAACCATGCACCTAAGATCTCCTTTTTTCCTTTTCTCCAACAAATCTGAACTCTCTAATCAGTTTAGTTTTCAGCTTGCCTTGAGGAGCTTGGTCTCATTTGTTATTTCCGCCACTCATCATCATCATCATCCTCCTCATAATCCACTTCTGCCCTCTGCCGTTAAGCACCATGTGAAGGAATAATTTGCGATCCAGTGCATGTAGCCTGCCACAGGCTATCGTTATGCTGTCAATCCATATATTTTTCGTGGCCTTCCTCTTGCTCTTGTATCTGATCTTCTGATATGTAGTGCCTGTGATGGTATTTCATCTTGCTGCATTTTAACGAGATGCCCAAAGCACTTGATCTGCCGTTTCTCAATAAATCTAATACAAGATGTTGTTGCCACAAGCTGTCTGATGGTATTATTATTCGCTGAACCTAAGGTTTAGACAAGAATGTGCCTGCGTACTGTCTATATTTCACGTGCATACAACAACACAGCTTCAATAAACAACGTCACCCTTTCAATCAGGAAACACTAAAATAAATTGGCCATGACCCTATTGGAATAAAAAAAAAAAATAACTTACAAATTATTTGTTTACACAGTTCATACTAAGGTCAACATAATAAACAATTATTTATTTTTCAATTATGTTAAATATATGAAGATATATAGTATGAAATGAAAGTATGAAAAAACATATGTATTGGGCAACTCACACCATGATCTCAGTCAATGAGACATGGAAACATTTGATGTCAACTTAGCTTTAAAAAATGCGATTTGTCTCAAAGGACACCCACCCCCGCTATTTTTAGTTATTGTATTTATATCAGCCAGAAAGAAAACTGCTCACAGAGATGTCTGGCACCTCTACACCCAAAGGCAGAAGAGGAGCGACTAAGTATGTAAGTAAGAATTCATATCCTGACCTCCTAAATGTTTGTGCAGGTATGAACACAGCCAATAGCATTAACTATGCGTATCGTGAACAGGTCACTATAGATGAGCCAGAAAAGTGACATTTACAGGCAACTGGACCCAAACTTAAGTGTTCGTTTTGTGGCTTAAAGACAAGGTTAAACACTCTTTTACTCACTTCAGTTGACATCCTTAGTTTTATACATTTTCCCTGTGTGATTGTGTTGTATGACAGGACCAATAGCATACATAGTAAAGTATCTACAGTAAGGTTACACTTGAATCACACATACTCGAGCAGTGGTCTAAAACCCTTCAGTATATGGTAAGACACCCCCTACCCCATGCTCCAACAGTTTTAGCCTCTCTAATTACAGTTCCTCTTAGGCTTTCTTTTGGGTGTCTTCATCTTCTTAATTCATCTATTTCCCATTGTAATGTCTTCTTGGTGATTCTATGCTGGTTTCTTCTCGGGATGTGTCCAATGTAGCACTATCTTCTCTGTCTTATAACTGTTGATAGTGGTAGTTGCCCAGACATTTCTCTTATTTCTTCACTCATTTTGAATTCATCCCATTTTATTTTCACAATTTTCCTCAGGCATTTGTTTTCAAATACATTTAACTTTCGTTCCATGTCTCTAGTGGTTCCCCAACTTTCACCGGCATATGTTAAAACTGAAATAACATTAGAGCTGAAAATATATAATTTGGTTTTAAAACGAAATAATTTAAAGTTCCATATTTTGTTCAAGCTATTGAAAGCTGCTGATGTCTTGCTATATTACTTACTTTTTGGCCTAGGAATAATTTTTTCTCTGACAAGGTCAGAAACCCTCCACTGCCATCTGGTATGGAATCAGCCTGAAATGTGGTGTCCATAGTCAGTTAGCACAATGTGATTTCTGCCTTTGTGGTCATATTATTGGCACATGGAATTATGAGAACAGGAGTTAGCAAATGATGTGTTAATGTATCTTCAGACATAATAATGGAATTGTAGATCACTTTAAACATCCACAAACATAGACGACACAATATAATTACTATAACTGTTTGAAAGCAGACTTAAAATCTATTTAACCTGACAATCTATACTCCTACAATCTTATACAATCAACAGATTAGCTATGCAATTTTGAATTTTAAAAAAATTTAACTGAAAAGCACAAATATCCATTACTGAAATAGAAAAAAATATGTATATTCTAATTACAACCTGGATGGGCTGAACAGGATATTGCGGTTTAAACTGCTACTACTACTAGCACATGGAACCATAGTAATGGCTAGAAATGCCTGCTGGCTGAAGTTCAAGGTTTGAATCCACATTAAGGGAGATTTGCATAATTTACCTGATACATTTACTGGTAGCTGAAGACAATAATAACAAATAAAACTACATATTTGAGGTGTTTAACTTTACTGGTGCCTTTCTTAAATGATCTAAACTGACACTTATAAAATGGGCCGACGGAGTCAAATGACCAAATGGTGTGCTCACAATGCTATAATATTGGTTCTTATAACCAAGCACCAAGTTTCAATATCAGAAATATCAGCTGAAGATTTCTGTTTCAACCGAGAATTAAAGTTAAAGTTAAATAAAATCTCCCCAGGTGTGGGGGAAAGATCAGACCACTGCCCCTTCCCCCTCCCCACACACACTGAGCATGCTGTTAAAGTCAATTAAGGGTGAGATGTGAGGAACCAATAGTCTGCATACAAATAAGCTAGATCTATAAAATGGATGTGCACACACAACTCAGGTTCTAGAATAAGACTAACGTCAAAAAGTAGACTCCCCCCACCCAAAAAAAAAAAAAAAAAAAAAACCCCAGACCTTTCTGCTGGTGTTTACAGCTGGTTTAGGGGAAGAAGTTAAAATCAAGAGGAATGACTCAACTGCGCTTAGTTATCCTATACAGCTTGGTCATTCTTTGCACAATGACAAGCTGCCTGCCAAAAGCATTGCACAAAGCATCAACTACGTAGATGCAGTGACGATCCCCAGAGGATCTTGGCAAAACTAAACTCGTGAACTGAATGATGCATTTTGAAACCAGAACATTCAGAGCATGGGGCAAACAGCTTGTCCAATTTGTCACAGAAACCCTATAATTCAAAATTAGTTTACTAGAGAAACCCTGGCAGATTATGCCAGCTCATAGGTTTCTGGATGAGCAAACAAATGAAAACAAACCAAAGATGTGTGGCCTTGGAATACACAAGAAGTTACGACAAGTACTGCTGATTGCAGACATGCTAAGCAATGATGTCAAACTAGGGAATCCAGCAAATTACAAACCCAGGTCACTGCAAATGCAATATTTTGAGGAAATGAATGACCTCTTGTGAATTGCGAATGCAAGTTCAATCCCAGCTACAGGTATCTAATGGGGTCTCCAGTATAATGTAAGTTATTTATACAACGATGCGGTAGAGGATGGTAAACATACTGCAGAGTGGCCAATGCAGTTATGGGGACCAACCACGTATCTTTAGGGATAAGTGGATACCTCTGGGGTGCCTTCTGTTGTTGGAGTATCACTCACTTTTCCTAGCAATCTAAAAGGCTAAGAACATATCTTAAAGCCAGGGGAAAAGCAAGGGGAAATACCACATTATTACCCTCAGAAACTCATCAAGTAAGCCAAAATAATAGCAGAAGGCGTGGTACTAGGAAACAGAGGCAGGGGCCATCCAACATGAAGATAGGCAAAGGATATAAGTGAAACCTTAGGTAGGAAAGTGCACGAGGAAAAAGGGAGGGGGGTGGGCTGGGGAGAATTTGAGTTTCTTTCAGGCAGACTGTGATGAGAGCAACATTCTGCAAAGGATTTGCTACATGATGGTGATGATTTACACCATGACCACAAACAAGTATTGTTAAAAAAAAAAAAATCAAAAAAAAAAAAGAATCTAATAATTAGATGGTTTGGTACACACAAATAAATACATACACACACAAATTAACCTCCTAGGTTCTTGATGGTCTTAGATGTAAACAAACACAAAAAACGTTCAAAGTTTGTGATGTTGCTGTCAACAAACATGCACGTTTGCCAATACATAAACTGTATACCTTCTTTGGCTTTCCTTTGAAAGGTAAAGAGCTAACAGCTGGGGCAGCCTTCACCTTTTTGACTACGGGCTTGGTTGCTGCTACCTTTGCTTTTGGTGCTGTTGTAGCTTTTGATGCTGTAGATTTTCCAACTGTTATTGGTGCAGTTGCTGTTGCAGCTGCTGTTGCTGCCTTCTTTCCTGGTGACACCTTAATCAAATTTGGGTGTATTTTTGGCACCACACCTCCCTGGGCTATAGTAACATGCTTTAAAAACTGAGGGAAAAAAAGACATGGGTTTAACAGCTTGACTATAGATTGTACAAGAATTTTAAAAAATATAATTTTAAAATAACTTGTTAGTTGTCTTTCCTGAGTTGCGTAGCATAGCTGCTTATTTACTGGCCTGAAGGTTCTTCATTCCAATCTGCATATACTTTTTCAGATCTGATCTTGGCTCCTCCTCATGTTCCAGGACCCCATTGTGAGGAAATCAAGAAGAGACCCACTGCCTGCCCAACAAGCATGTTGTAAGAGTTGGCTAGCTGGGAGCTTCCTTCAAAGTCGCAGTGCATCCGCCTGAGAGGCAAGGAGCCAACAGTCTACAAAAAAATGAGTCAGATCTGTTAAATGAATGTGCACACAACATTTAGGTTTTGGAACAGGACTTAGAGTCCAGAAGTGGACGAACAACCAGAATTTCTGCTAGAGTTTACAGCCGGTAAATGCGAAGAAGAAGAATATCTTTTAGGTCAGCCCCAGTCTTAAATGGGTACCACATAATGTTCTGGGATCCCTAAAGGGTGCAGCCCATAATAAGTGAAAGGCTCAGTATACACAAGTGAGGTTAAGCAGTCATGTCTAGGACGTGATACTTCCTTGGGTGAGCCCAGGTACCAGAGTGCCATGTATCGGCTCTACATTAATGGAAGCCTCCCTAGATAGCGGGGAATGCCCATGCTCTGCCCTGCCTTACCTTGAAGGTCGACCTTGGATAGTGGGGAATGCCCATGCTCTGCCCCTGCCTTACCTTGAAGGTCGACCTTGGATAGCGGGAAATTCTCATGATCTGCCCTTGCCTTACCTTAAAAGTGGACCAATCAGCATGCAGCTGTCTTGGACAGGACTACTAGGAACAAAACCTGAGGTTCAGGGGATGACGAAGTCACGACACACATAAGGCGACAGATGTCTCACAAGATTATTTAGGAAGGCTAACATAGATAATAAATGCCCAAAGAAGTCAGATGAGTCAGCCGAAAAGTACAAATATGGCAGCTACACTGTGAACAGGCACAACACATTTACATCACTTAGACAAACGATGAAGAAGAAGAAAAACAGAAAGAAAAATGTTATTTTCATTATTTATGTTTTATTCTTACCTGATGCACTTCTTCATCATTAGCGATCGCGAGAAAGATGTGTCTTGGGGTTATCCTGGCACGCTTGAACTCTCTAGCAGCATTTCCTGCCAACTCCATGACTTCAGCTGTAATGTATAAATATGTATGTACGGCAATTATGATTACGATGAAGAATCTTGACCACTGCACTAACAACAAACATAGATCACTTGGAGAAAGGATGGTTACAAATTTCAATAAGTGACCTGGACTTCTTTTCCTTTGTTTTTGAAAGGATGGTTGACACACTGTGCTGTGGTTTAAAGCTAGACTGTGATATCTGTGTGCTTTGGCCCAGCATGTCAGCAAGTCTTTAATTAACTGCCTTTTACACCATGCTTGTTAAGGTGCAGTGGGTCCATTCTTGTCTTCTCCAAAGATTGGGCTCTGGAATCCACAAGGGAAGCTTGGAGTTTATACTAACATTCTTCACAATCTGAATATCAAGGGGGAACTGGCTTATAAAAGGTAGTTTTCTACAAACTGGAATATCTAGGGGGACTGGCTTATAAAAGGTAATTTCCTATAAACTGAAATATCTAGGGGGACTGGCTTATAAAAGGTAATTTCCTATAAACTGAAATATCTAGGCTTATAAAAGGTAGTTTCCTATAAATTGAAATATCTAGGGGGACTGGCTTATAAACAGTAGTTTCTTGTAAACTGAAATATCTAGGGGGACTGGCTTATAAACAGTAGTTTCTTGTAAACTGAAATATTTAGGGGGACTGGCTTATAAACAGTAGTTTCTTGTAAAGTTAAATATCTAGAGGGACTGGCTTATAAACAGTAGTTTCTTGTAAACTGAAATATCTAGAGGGACTGGCTTATAAACAGTAGTTTCTTGTAAACTGAAATATCTAGGGGGACTGGCTTATAAACAGTAGTTTCTTGTAAACTGAAATATCTAGGGGGACTGGCTTATAAACAGTAGTTTCTTGTAAACTGAAATATCTAGGGGGACTGGCTTATAAACAGTAGTTTCTTGTAAACTGAAATATCTAGGGGGACTGGCTTATAAACAGTAGTTTCTTGTAAACAGAAATATCTAGGGGGACTGGCTTATAAACAGTAGTTTCTTATAAACTGAAATATTTCTGCCATATTAAATGTTATAATGGATTGGACAGAACAGTAATGTACAGTATGGTTTCTGTGAGATGAGGCAAGGGTCAACCAGAATGACAGTGGACACAGGATGTCAAGGACACTTTGGGTATGAAAGTTCACAAAGTAGGAAAGCTGGCAAGGACCAAGTGGCTTTCCAAATTTCTGCGAAGGAAATGATGTAGTTTACATGAACTAATACCTGATGCAAAATATTATGAGTTTATGTTAAATTGTGGTGAAGCCATGCAATCGTTATTAGTCTGTACTGCTGTCAGAAAAAAAAAACTTTTCGATTGCCTTTTTGCACCAACCTAAACCACATGATGATGATGTCAAGCAAGATTACGCAGTTCTACTTTTTGATATTTGTTCTCCATTCAATTTGATAGAAAATATTACAAGTTTATGTTAAACAGTTGTGAAGCTGTGGCATTTTTTTTAGTAGACACTGAAATGTGTGGTATCTGGGAAAGTGCAAGGGGTAACAGCTTTGGTAGTCAGTGGGTTGAGAGTTACATAGTGGTGAAATAAAAGAGTACTTTGTGTACAATTTGTATCTTATAAAAACAGAAACAAAACGACCTGTGAGAATGGCGACGTGACAGAACTAACCGACAAGATAGTCGATGACTGCGGCCAAGTAAACAGGCGCCCCTTCTGAGATACGATAGCGGTGATGTGTGACTCTCCGCAGCCCCCTCCACAGACGAGTTATGGGGAAGAAGACGCCAGCCCTGGCGGATCGTGGTATTATCTTCCTGCCTCCTCGGACGTAGTACCTAGACATGTTGTCTGGAGGAGGTTGTGTCGCTGCAGGCTGGTGTTTGGTGATGAAAAATATTTAAACGCACAACCCAGCCGCAATCCAGCGGTCTCTAGGAACGACCCTGCCCACTTTCTGCCTGGAATCAATTCAACCGACCACACCTACCTAGGTGGTTTTCATGGAGACCGGTTGTTGTATCAGCAGGCCCCCCCCCCCTTCTCTCTCTCTCTCTCTCTCTTTTCTCTCCCTCCTCCCCTCCCCCATCCGCCTGTGCTACTAGGTGCACCGGAATGTAGTGACCTTGAGCCATACCCACACACCAACTATTCAAAACTATCATACAGACGACCGCAGAAAAAGTCACAAATATTCACACAGCCACCATTCCAAAATCAGATGAAGAATCACACACAAAATTGCTAAAAGCTTTATCACAGTACAGACTTTTAATATGGACCTGTAGGAATTAGGTCACTGACTAGTTTAGAACTTACAGTAGATAATTATTCCTACTAATCAATAACTAAAAAATAAAGGATTTATTCCCCCCCCCCCCCCCAAGACCCTACAATTGATTATAGTTATAGCAAGGCATTTGAGTGTGTCCAACACCACAAACTGTGGACTATTATGAAAGGTATGGGTTTTCCAGCGCATTTCGTGCATTTAATTGAAAGTCTTTATCATGAACAACAAGCAACCATCAGAGCAGCTGGTGAAACATCTGATTGGTTCAAGGTGCAAAAGGGGTGAGGCAGGGGTGCATTCTCTCACCATACATATTCAATATATACGCAGAAAATAAGCGCCACGACGGATTGAAAAAAAATATAGCAGAAGCGGGTAGAAAAGAGGGGCTGGCGAGAGAAGACCAAGTTTCTTTCAGGCAGTACACTGTGATGAGAGCGACGTTTCTGCAAAGGACTGCTACATATGATGATGAGACGCTACAAAACCCCAAAACAGCGCGAGTTCACTGTATATACATACTGCCATTATCATCACCATCATTATAAATGTATTCCACAATTTTTCTTTTTAAATACTTCAGATTTAAAACAAAATGGTATATATATATATATATATATATATATATATATATATATATATATATATATATATATATATATATATATATATATATTCTGCAGTCATTATTTGTGGACCATCATTGTTGCTCTGCAGTTCTACATCTGGTCTATTAACATCATACAATTCCCCTATATACTCTGCCCATCTGTTAAGTATATTACTATGTCCCATTAATAAGTCACCATCTTTTGATTTCAAACATCCAGTGCTGTTAGGTGTCATCTTTCCTGTTAACATATTTATCTGTTTGTATATGGAATGTGGGCAGAACAGTCAAAGAAGCCAACGGCGCCTTATCCGTGACAACCAGCAGCATGACGATGGAGGTGATGGCAGTGACGCAAGCGTTTGCCTGGCTTGAAACACAAAAATACACCCGTGTATGTATACTCAGTGATTCAATGAGTATGATCCGGAGGGTTCAGGCAGGTTCAGTGCGAAGACAATGGCTTGAATCATTACAGAAGTCCACTGTGCGTGGAGTCACCTTTATTTTTGTTCCGGGATACGCAGGCGTGATGGAAATGAAAGAGCTGACAGGTTGGCTGGATCCGCTATCACTACCGACGGTCAGCCTATGGATCATGCTGATATTATCAATGCCCTCAGAGAAATGGGAAGGATAGAGGACTTTGGTGGCAGTGAATCCACATCACTCGCCAGAATGGCAGACTTGGGAATTAAGATCGGCACAGCAAAAAACGAGACGCACACCAGACACGCCAGAAGACTTGTTAATCAACATAGAACTGGTACTATTAGCCATCGGACGTTGGGGTTCATACTGAGGGGAGGATCTGAGCACTTATGGACATGTCCGGAGTGCAATGAGGATAACCCAAACTAGCTAACTAACTAACTAACTAACTAACTAACTAACTAACTAACTAACTAACTAACTAACTAACTAACTAACTAACTAACTAACTAACTAACTAACTAACTAACTAACTAACTAACTAATGTGAGTCTTTCCTGTGATTTTCCCCAATCTCTGTACAAATTTGATTCAGCCAGGCTTCTTTAGCCACTTTGCATTTGTTCACTATTTCGTTTTGTATTCTAGAGTATTCTTCTTTATCATTCTTTTTCTTCCTTCTTTCCTCCATCAACTGCAGAATTTCGGTTGACATCCATTTCTTTTTCGAAACTCTATGGGTTGGTGGGATTGTCTCTTTAGATGTCTGCTGAATTGACTCACGCAACATTTCCCACTGTTCATCAATAGTTTGTATAATTTCCATTGCATTATACCGGTTTTGTACAATGACATTGTACTGTTCCTTAATTTCGTTATCCCTTCTAAGAATTCCTAAATTTAACTTGATGTTCTGTGGTGTTTTTCTAATGTTCTTTAGTTTTATTATAATTTTTCCTACAACTGGAACATGGTCTGCAGTTTGCTCCTGGTCTAGTTTTTGCTCCAACTAAGCTGCTCCGGAATCTTCTTGAAATAAAAATATAATCAATCTGATTGCGGATATTATTACCAGGACTTTTCCAAGCCCACAATCTTCGAGGATTGTGTTTAAACCAGGTGTTACCTATTATAATGCTGCTGCATTCTTTTCTCCTAGGCCATAGCCACCCGTTATTCCATACACTTTTTCACTTCCTATTTTCGCGTTGAAATCTACAAGTACCATTGCTACTTTACAATTTTCATAAAATGCATAAATATGATCAATATGTACTAAGTTGATGTCAAACAGTCTGCCGCGAAGTTTTACTAATGGTACGCTATCTGATATTGTCCAAAATCCTTTCACAGTTTTTAAGTTCTTTGGATCCAAAATAATACCAACTCCCTTACTATATTCCTTCCCACCCGAGTAAATAATTATGTACTGATCTGAATACTTCTCCCCTGCTCCTGGCCATCGCATTTCGTTTTGTACGAGTATATATATATATATATATATATATATATATATATATATATATATAATGCTTAGAATACATTGGACAGCCAAAAAGAGCAACCAAGAGGTTTGAAAGAGGCGGGAGCCCGAAGACAACTTATCACAGATATCAGAAGGAGAGAGTCAGATGCATAACTGAGATAAGAAACAGAATAGGACAGGCAAAAACTGCATTTTATAAAATGAAGAATATCTTGTGCAATATATCCTTGTCATTGAGGGTTAGAAAAAGAATTCTTGCTTGCTACATACATCCAGTTTTAACATATGGCTGTGAATCCTGGACAATCGGAAGGCAGGCCAAACAATTTCTTGAGGCCTCAGAGATGTGGTTTTACCGACGAATGCTTAGAATACCCTGGACAGCCAAAAAGAGCAACCAAGAGATTTTTTAAAAGGCGGGAGCCCGAAGACAACTTATCAGAGACATCAGAAGGAGACAGTCATCATTTTTCGGTCATGTTATAAGAAGAGGGAAAATAGAACATGTTGTGACGACTGGAAAGATCTGTGGAAGGAGTGATAGAGAAAGACTACGAGAGAAGATTCTTGACAGTCTTTTTTGGAGGTGTGTCGGCACACGAACTGATACATGTTGCAGGAGATCGTGGATTATGGAGAGGCATGATCGCCAACGCCAGTCGGCAAGGCACCTGATTATATATATATATATATATATATATATATATATATATATATATATATATATATATATATATGTGTGTGTGTGTGTGTGTGTGTGTGTCCAAATATGTATGTATGTATATTTATTAGGGCTGTACCGAATAGTTATTTTCACTATTCGGCCGAATACGAAAAACGGGACCAACTATTCGGCCGAATATGAACACGAATACGAATAGTGTATAAAATATTAAAAAAAAAAAAAAAAAAACAACCGCACATTCATGATGTCAAATGTACGCTGAACTTTTACTTCACATAAAATAGCACAGAATAGTCATCTTCTCTTTAGCATTCTGAGCCCTTGAGGTTTACTGCTGCAGATATAACTCATCTCTATTAATCTCTCTAGCTGGCCTTCTCTTCACAATTTGTGACACCAGTTGTTTGCAGGTCTGGCTGGACATTATTTCTAGAGCTTCTTTTTTGTCTGCCTCGTGGTCTACGATCATTCCTCTCTCAGGTGTATACAGTTTTACTTCTCTGTCATCTGACATTCTTTCAATATGCCCCAACCATTTTAGTCTGTTAGCTCTCATGATGCCAGTGATCAATGGTGATTTTAACAGATTATGTGTTACGTTGTTGCTTCTCACTCTCCATTCCCCGCTGTTAGCATCTTTAATGGGTCCAAAGATTTGTCGCAAGACTATTTTCGCAAACCTGTAATAAGGCCTCATCTCTTTTATTTCTGCTTCAAGTTTCAGAGCCATTTAAAACGACTGGTCTTATCAACGTTTTATATATTTTGATCTTGGTGTTGCGAGACAGACACTTTGACTTTAGCAGATGTTGAACGAATAGTATACTTTATTTCTAGATTATATTCTAGATTTTAATTCTTCTCTCAGCATGTTGGAGGAGTTGAAGTTTGCACCCAAGTACTATATGTTTCCGTTCGTTTGATTTTCATATTATCCACGTGGATGAGGCCGGAGTTTATATTCTTTCAATGTCTAGTTAGTATTCGTTCAGAACAGTAAACATTTAAAAACATTTTTTGTTTTGCACCCTTCAGTCAGTCTGTGGTAACTAACAACTAGGAATGAAAGAATCCTAAGTTTTATAACAAGTAACTAAACTTGGAAATTGTCACTGACAGCTCAGTTAATGCATGAAAGCTGTTTTAGCTTTCAACTAAACCAATCGTTCCATGTTGTCAGTATTAAGGCCGTGTATGCAGAAGCGGGTGTAAGGTAACTACTATTCGTATTCGGCCCGACCGCAACTATTCGACAGAATACCCAATAGTCAATAGGTACACCATTCGGCCCCGAAGTGAATACGAAGCGAATATTCGGTTAAGGTTAGTTGCGTATCCTTCACAGGACGTTGCAGAACCAACCCCAACAGCCCCTGGCTGTTGTGTGGTTTTTCTAGGCAAATTTACGTCCAGTAGTTTGCCATTGCTTCCTGGACGGTCGGCTTTCTTGATACCACTGTCGAAACCAACACAAGGCGCATGGCTCGCACCTGGGATCGAACCCGGCATCCGGGCATTACGAAGCGTTCGCATCGACTTAGCCACAGAGCCGACTGAATATTAAGTACAGTCCTAATATTTATGAATTTTTGTGTGCGTATATGTATGTATATGTAACTGCATTGTGTGTGTAAATTTCTCTGTATGTAAATGTATGTATATGTGTGTATTTAAATGTATATATGTGCATGTGTGTACACCCCTGTGTGTGTGTGTGTGTAATTTAAAAAAAAAAACATTGAATTAATTTACTATCATCATCATCAGCAGCAGCAGCAGCCAATTATTATTTTGTGTCTTTTTGTGTGTGTCAGTTTCTTTGGTTTCTTCCCATCCGTACTTCCTCAATCTCCCCATCCTCATCATTCTTCTACTTCTTTTATTATTTTAGTCAGAAGAGTTCACGCGATGTGCAGCAGATGCTAAGACTTAATGAGCACATTTAAGCTCTCAAGCTCCCCTACCACTACAAGGTAATGGCCTCTGGGAAGGGGGGGGGAAGGCTGTGCATAGATTAAACACACTGTTTACCGTTATTTTACGAATTCCCCAGCTGCATTCCTTCCCGTGTGGGTTCCGGGTGCTCATTGTGGGTGTGGAGGTGGGCATGGGGAAGGACCCATTGCCCTCTAACAAGCACGTAGTTAAAAAAAGACTAACTGTGTTACCTTTTAAGTGCAAGTACATCTGCCTGAGGCAAGGAACCAAAATTCTGCACACAAATAAGCCAGATTTTGTGGCTGTTTAGTTTGTGCTTCTGTCTTTCTACTTTCTATCTATGAGTGCCGATCAATAAACTTTCTGTTACGGGATTAATTGATAATATTTAACGGCCTCATATGTTACACCTCTTTTTATTTATAGGAATGACAGATCTGTGAAGCGGATGAGCACATAGAACTCAAGCTCTATAACAAGACTGAAACAGAGTAGCGTGAGGCGGAGTGGGACCTGAATGTAATAAATTCCCAGCCAAACACATCTGATTTCCCCGAATCCCCTGTTAGTTTCCATATACAACACGATTGTTAGAGGCAGTGGGTTCCCCCCCCCCCCCTTTTTCCCATTCTCTTATGGGGCACCGTGAGATCCCTCCTTTTTTAACCTAATACACTCCACCCCTTCTACATTTAGACGGCATCATCCGACTTCTGCTACCTTGCGTTTAAGCCCCTGTCTGAAAATAGTTCACCAATGAAAGGAAAGAAGAGGAGAAGCAGCTCATCTGTTTGGTATCTGGTATCCTTGCAAACAATCAATTGACTCAGTGCCTTAAGTGCAGCTTTGTATGCTAGTTCATTACTTGTAAGTTTTTGTTTCGTTACAGAACCGCACCTACTTTTTATAAAAGAAAATGGCTGCTTGTGTCAAGATCAAAAAGTCTAATATACAACATTCTTGTGTCTAGCATTACATTTGACTGTACACTGTGTTGATTATATTTTATTTTATTCACATAGTACAAGCGGAAACGAAAGGTTGGTCAGATTCTCACACGTCTAATATTAAAAATGTTACAAGAGTATTAATTAGTATTGATATTGCAGGGAAAGTTATGTAATGTAAAGTGTCGTTCGTTACATATAATAATGCTATAATCAAAATTGTAATTTAACCCTTTGGAGATAAGAGTTTTTTAATTTTTGGAGTTTCAGTGCCAAAAAGACGAAGCCTTCAGTCTGGGAAGAATTCTACATAATTTACCAGAAACTTTACACTCCATAACTGTTCTCTTTAAGACCACCATGACGTTTAACATGGTCAATGGTCAAAATACCTAAATTTTGATACAGACTGTGAATGCTGTTTATGAGCCAGTTCTCTTCGATGCTCAGTTCATGTAAGATGATGGTGTTTTTCTTCTTTTTTTCCTATGGTATTCTAAGTATTTTTCTGCAGCATTTTTTTTTTTTCAAATGCTCTGGTACCCACAGGACAAAATTCAAGGGGGATATTAAAATTCATGAAAAAGAGTTTAAGACACAAGAGTTAGATGCTTTGGAAAGACATGGATGGGTCTGCAGGTGACAAGAGATAGATGCTATGGAGAGAACATGGATGGGTCTGCAAGTGACAAGAGATAGATCAGGTGACAAGAGATAGATGCTATGGAGAGAACATGGATGGGTCTGCAAGTGACAAGAGATAGATGCTATGGAGAGAACATGGATGGGTCTGCAAGTGACAAGAGTTAGTAGGTTTTGGTGTCAGTTGGTTGAGTGTATCTGCTCCAGCTGAGGATAAAGGACAGGAGTGACTTATGCAGTTTCTGCATCTTTCCTATTATAATTACATAAGGTGTTAACAAATGCCATTTTGAGCTTGTTAGGAAATCTTTTTCTTCTGTATCTAAGGATGTAAATGCAAGGTGTCTGTTTATAATATGGCCGTGATGTTTGCATCTTTCAGCCGACACATCAGACTTCTGCAGGCATTTGTTGCCCAAATTAGCCTTCCCGGTTAGTTTCATGGAACATTGTAGTCTCATCACTGTGTGGTCATCTTTTCTAGTTTACAGGTTCTACTCCCCATGGGGTCAGTCCAGAGCAGCCACATAACGCTGGTCAGCCCTCAAGAGAAGGCAGGGGCAGAACATAAGCATTCCTCGCCATCCAAGGAGTCTTCCATAAATGTAGAGCCAGTACATGATGCCGTAGCACTGAGCTTACCCAAGAAATCATCACGTCCTGCCCATAACTATTAAACCTCACTTCTGTATATTAAACTTCTCATTCATCATGGGCTATTTACTTAGAAGCCAGCAGTAGGCAGCTTGCAGACCTGGGATTTCAATAACCCACACAAAATGAATACTTAGTTACATATGATTAACTTTTGTTTGTTCTTTACACTTCAGATGACAATGATTTTGCGAATGCTGCGGGGAGTCCTTGTTCTAGCTACTTCTGTCCTAGTAATACCTTACACAATAGCTATTGTTAGCAACATCCTGCATGGCTGGCCACAGAGCAGAAACAAATACAGACGGGCATTGAATCCTAGAAAAGTGTTTGGTTTGAACTATGTACTGATTCAGATGCTGAGGGATAAGACTAGGTACATACCTCTCTACTTCAAATGGAAAAAGTTTTATAGAAATGCAGATCCAAGAAGGCTGTACAAGGTAAGTCTGACTCATTTATTAGCTGTAAGGGAACTCTCTATTTCCTCAGCTTTCACCAGCTATAAACTTTGGCCGAAAGTTCTGGCTGCTGGCTAACTTCTGGACATAAGTATTGTTCCAGAACTGGAATTTTGCATGCACATCCATTTTACAGATCTGTGTGTTTGTGTGGACTTTTGGATCATCACCTCTCGGGCAGATGCTCTCCAACTTCTTAGGACATAAGGGAAATGAAATGGGCCAAACTGCAGGAAAGCTGTGAAAATACAAGGTGTAAATCAAGCAACTTCCCTATGTGGGTTCTGGGGGTCCCATTTTGTGGGAAAAAGAAAAGACCCTCTGCCCTTTAAACAAGCATGCACAGAGATCACAGCCTATCTGTAAACCACAACACAATTGTGCTAACTGCCCTATTAAAGGCCAACGCAGAAAAAGAAGAAGAATAGAGAAAAGTTGAATATTTAACTGGTTTTCTTTCTTCTTCTTCGTATAGTCCATGTCAAGTAGCGTTGTTAGTCATGTCTGTCCACAACCTTCTGTCTTGTATGCCTTCAATCACTTTTGACACACATGTTCTTTCATTCCATGATGTCAGATTGTACAGCATCTTCTCTCTTAATCTACCTCTGCCTTTTCCCCTCTCCAACCTTCCCACTGTTACGATGTACTGTAGGAACAGTAGCCAGGGGCAGCCCCCCTGGTAAGGACACAGATGATCCATCATGCCATGATGTCAGATTGTTCAGCATCTTCTCTCTCTGTCTTGTCCCTTCTCCAACTCTCCAAGTCATGCCACATCTGGTTTGCTTTACAAGAACATAATCATAAGTGACAAATATAGATGCAGGAATTACATGAAGCAAAAGGTGCAAAAAAAAAAAAACACACCAAAAAAACGTTATAATTAGATAAACAGTTGTACCTTGAGGCTCTATTGTAAAATTATCCCACAGACATTTGTCACATGTTCTTCAATGTCATAATGCCAGACTACATCTTTTCTCTTGATTACCCTCCATTATCCCCCCCCCCCCCCAACCTCTGCTAGTCTTTGATACCTGTCAGCATTGGGAATCATCTCTTTATCCCCAGCCATGAGATCATTGCCTCAACTCCACCTTGATGCCACTAGTCGGGCACTCTTGATATCCTCAGCCATGAGATCATTGCCTCATCTCCACCTTGATGCCCCTAGCAGGGCACTCTTGATATCCCCAGCATCAATAGTGCCAACTAACATGGCGTGATATTTGAGTTTAACTTTCAACTTTAGTTTGCAGTTTGAACCATTTCCAAGTGATTGTTTATTCATTTTCTTTGTTCTTAGAATTTAGCGTTTGGTAGAAATGATTGTACCCTGGACGTGTACTTGCCAAAAGAACGAGACCCAGAAGCCAGCATGCCAGTGATCGTATTTGTATATGGAGGGGCCTGGAGTTCAGGGGACAAGAGCTCCTATGGTTTACTGTGTTCCAACATTGTTACTGACACACAGACAGTTGCAGTGTGCCCAAACTATTCAGTTTATCCCAAGGTATGTGTCTCTGATTAGTACTCTGATGTGTTCATTTCTACAGGGATAATGTATTGAACTGACCATTAGTTACTGGCAGCATTAAGGTCAATAAACTGATGGTTGTGGCATATAGAGATATCAAGAAAAGATATAAACCCGAATGAAAAGTATATTAGCATATAGAGAGAATGGTCGATGACAGAGAGACAAAAACTTTGTTCACAAAAGAGTTGAATGGGGGTAGACCATGAGTAGACCAAGAAGGTGCTAAAGAGAATGTTATGGCAGACCTATAACCTAATGCCTTTGGAAAGAGAGAGGAATGGATGCGGCTGATATCAACAGTGGCTTGGAATGCTATGATTGTTGGAGAATTGGCTAAAGGAAGAAAGACTCAGGTTTGCTACGATGAAAGGTACGTTCTTTAAAGGACCTGCTGAGTGATGATGAACCAACAAATGCCCATAGAAGTTGGATGTGTTGGCTGTAAGGTACAAATATTGCAGTTCAGCTGTTAACAGATACAATGCAAATACACATACAATGAAATAATATGAAGTAAATATGAACAAAAGGAATCAGTAAAGCAAACACTGCAGTCACTTGATCAGTTGATTCATCATGAAATAGTCAGTTTCTCCATGGCAAAGTGGTCAAGCCATTTGCCTTGCGCTCTGAAGGTTGTGGGTTCGTTCCATGTCTGTTCAGTTCATGAGTGCAGTTTTTATGGAGATCGTAGCTGGAGCTACAGAGTTTGTGCTGTGTGCACTGCTCTCGGTAGGCGGCTAGCCGTTCTGCAGAGAGAGGCCAAGCCATGTGGGATAAAACCCTGTTCAATGAAGTCGATCTTCTTTACTTTAACCTTAGGTTAATAGGCTTTCTAAAAGTATCCAAAAATGGCAGTCAGTACTTCTTACAGAACTGAGCAGAGGACCAGAGCAAGATAGTTATCAGGTGAAGAAATCTACAGACACACTGGTACTGAAGACAACTGCAGAACTAGGTACTATGAAAAAAATGGGAAGTTTTGGGAAGTGATGTGTTTGATAATGGGGGATGTTTGATTGTAAACTGTGTTTTTATTTCAGGGCTACATTGATGACATGATTCAGGATATAGTAGACAGTATTACCTGGGTCATAGACAACATCCACGACTATGGGGGAGATAAAGTGAGTACCTGTTTATATATGCCCGGAATTTACAACAGGTGAACCCAAAGAGGAAGACGTGTCATACAGAAGTAATGACACTGCACTTGCTGCAGGTCCCTGTGTAAGTACTTGGTCTTCAGCTGAAGTCAAGAGATGTTGATTGCCCCTGTTGTTAATTGGTTAGCCACCTTTCAGAATTGTTCACTGTAACAGTTTTCTCACCCGTTTCCCTACTCCAAGATTTAAAATTGAGAAGATTCCTGAGGAGGTGCATCACCTTGTCCAAAGCTGTCATTTCTGTTTCTTTGCCCTTTATCTTATCCTCTATTGTGGATCCTAGGTCCTCTGCCACCTCACACCAGGTCGTGGTAATATTTAATATTATGTACAGCTCACCTTGACTTGTCCATTGTTGGTTGGTTTTTTTTTGGGCTATTGTTTTTACAGGATGAGGTAGCCATACCTTAAGTCCATAATAAACTACAAACATTCATTGTCTGGAATAGATGGAATTAAATGGTATTGATAGAATCACTAATGTAGAGCTTTGGGAGAGAATTAAACAAGTTACCATGGGCCAAGAGGTGGAAGAAAAGAGGCTTGTGTTAGATAGGACAAACATTGAGAAACCCTGAGAACAATACAACTATAATATCTTTACACTGGAAAAAAGGGAGAAGGGAGCTAGAGTTAAAAAGATGGGGAAGACTTGGGGAGTGCTTTTTGTACTAGTGAAGGATAGAACGACTTGGCATGAGTTGGTTGAGGGTCTGTGCTCCAGTGGGGGTTATAAAAGCAGATAAAGACAGCTGACATTGTGTTCTCACCATCTTATTCACCTCGATAGACACAGCTTTGAACCAGTTATTCTCATTACCCAAGTGTCTATCATGAATAATATTCCCTGAGTAACAGTATAGCCAAAAAACCATCAGACAATACTATGAGAGTCACACCATGGAAGAGACTGAGACCTTGGCATGTAATATTCTCAAAGACTGGATGCACCTATTTTCTAAGCCGGTCTATTTTGTGGGGATGGCACAACATTTGATTTAATAATTCAGCTGCTTGTCTACCCAGCCTTTGTATTTTACTAATTTGCCAATTTGTAAATGAAAGAACAAAGTGTTCGTATTGACAGTACTCCCTATGTGGGTATCGGGCCCTATTGTGGGGAAAAAAAAGAAATATACCCACTGCTCCCTTACAAGCATGTTGTAAAAGTTGACGTCTTCTTTTTTTCTTTACGTTCACCAGCTGTAAATTCTGGTGGAAAGTTCTGGTTATTCGTCCACTTCTGGACTACAGTCCTGTTCCAGAACCTGAGTGTTGCGTGTGCATCCGCTTGACAGATCTGACACATTTATGTGCAGACTGTTGGTTCCTTGTCTCTCAGGCAGATGCACTCCGACTTTGAAGGAAGCTCCTAATAAATCGGCTCTTACGACATACTTTTGGTTAGGGCCCCGGAGCCCACACGGGGGTAAAAGTAGACTGATTGAGGATGTTTCCTTCAAAGTCAGAGATTGTCTGCCTGAGAGGCGAGGAGCCAACAGTCTACACACAAATAACCTACATCTGTAAAACTGATGTGCACATAAAACTCAAGTTCTGAAACCGTACTAGAGTCTAGAAGTGGATGAACAATTATAACTTTCCTTAGAAGTTTACAGCTAGTGAATATGAAGAAAAATAATTAGTATTGATGGTACAATTTTCCAGTAATGACACTTCAGACGCCAACATTCCTATTGTTTAGACATCCAGAAAAATGTAAATCAGCATCACTGAACTCTGGTCATTCTTACATGTGCTGCATCCCCTGCTTCAGCAGCCAGTGAAAGGGTCTCTTAGCTAAAGAAAAAAACTCATAGCTACTGAAATGAAATAATTTTGTCATAATTATTAAATTAAATATATATGTGTCTGGGTGTGGGTGTGTGTGTGTGTGTGTGTATATATATATATATATACATGATTGAAAGCCTGCCTGTGTAAGCCTTATGAGATCAGTATCACCCAGAACCTTTGTTCTTTCCCTACCAAATTATTTTCACCAGATATGGATGCTATGTATGAACTGCTCATCTGTTCACCTGATTCCAGAGAACTGTCACCACATCTGTGTTGTTATACAGTTTAAAACAACAAATGTGTTTGTTATGTTTATTTCCTTGTCTTGTGTTTGTATTTAGCAGTATCTTGTTACTTTTTTCCTGCTCTGTTGTTTGCAAACAGGTGTGTGCAATTTGCTTGCTGCTCTAATGAAAGCTGAAGAAATGAAATCTTGCTCTTCTCAGAACAAACTGATCCTACTTGGCCACTCTGCTGGAGCTCACCTGGCCACCATGGCTATCCTTGAACTGCTGCATGACGAAAGACTCAGTGTCAAACCGACCTTCAGATTCCAGCCGGCCGGAGGTCAGTTGGAGCAACTAGCCTTCACAGAGAGCCACTATGGCAAAGTGTCCTTGCTTGCCACTGAGCAGGAAGCTCTGGAGGATAGCTCGGGTTCCTCCGAGTCCTTTGCTGTGGTCAGCGAGAACGGGTCTACTACAGATCAGGGCACATCTGCTGCACTGGAGTTGGGCAGTTCAGCGTCCAGTTTTGTGGAAAGCAGCCAGATATTAAATCTAACACAATCGAAACTTAAATTCAGAAGGTCAGTGTCAGGCTAAATTGTATCTTTACCAAACCATTCATCATATGGTGAATAATATCCCCCTGTGGGTTGGGGGGATACTATATTGGGTGACCCCTGTCACCGAGGCTTACGGGAACATTTGATTTCAGCTTGGCTTTTGGAAAAGCATTTGCTTTGAAGAACACCCGCCCCCCCCCCCCCACAGTAATATTTTTAGTAAATATTTTTAGTAAATATTTTTACATCCTGACCTCATAAATGTTTGCGCTGGTGTGAACACAGCCAGTGTCATGTACTTTTTCTGTCATAAACAGGTCACTGTAGGCATGCAGGAAAAGGGACATTTACAGGGAATTGACCCCAGACAGAAGTTTTGGGGTGACAAGTCAACACAGACCACTGTCTTAGAAAAAACTAGATAAAATGAAAGTAATTGTAATCTTTGAGGCATATAATACATCATCCATGTGAAGTTATAATGTGCTTGGACACTTGAACTTCTGAAAAAAAAAATTTCAGTTCAGATGAAAAGTAGGACTCATCAGCTTTATATCTGTATCTGTATTTGTATATACCAGTCTGCACTCAATGTGTGATATGGTCAGCATCACGCCATATCCCTTTACTTTCCAGGACTTTGCCTGGTATTTATTTAAGGTTTGGTCGACATGGGAGCCAAGGTCCTTTAGAAAAATAGTCTGGCTCCATCAGGAGCTGAACCCACGACCTTTGGATCTGCAGGCAAGCGTCTAGCCACTGAACTTCAGTGGCTTCCCTTCTTCAAAGTACCACCATCACAGAGGACATAGTGAACATTACAGCTAAAAAGCCTTCATCATCACACCACACAAAGTGATACAATTACAAACAAAAATGTAAAAAAAAAAAAAAATCACTTTTGATTTATGAAAAGGTCTGTGATAAAATCTCCATTTATACTTGAACAGCAAAATCCCCGTGTGGCTTCCGGGGTCGCATTGTGGGTAAAATGAGAACAGACCCACTGCTTTCTCAACAAGCATATCATGAGAGTCGACTAAGTGAAGACATTCCTCAATGTTGGAAAGCATCTGCCTGAGAGGAATCAACAGTCTGCATACAAATAAGTTAAATATGTCACTCAGGTTGTGAATGTTGAATTAAGAATCAGCATTACAGCACTGGGGACACTCCCATAAGTGCTCAGTTCCCATCTTCAGCAGCAAGCGAAGAGTTCCAATTCCGATGGTACCTTTAATTGTCTGATTCTATATCCATCTCATCCTTCCCCTGAGTGTTGAGCGTCGGCCAGATCCCCTGGTAACTCCTTGCAGCGCCATTCTCCTCAGACCATAATCTATCTGCTCCTACACACTGTTCACCCATTCCCAAAGGGCCCTCACAATATCTAACTTGTCATACATCAGTTCACCACCAAGTGGTGCAGAACCAGCCAGTCTATCTGTCTGCTCATTTCCCAACACACCGGCATAACCTGGAGAAATTATCCAAAGGATGTTAACTACCTGGGATCTATGAAGTGATGCTTGTCACTCTGCACGAGGCATGCCTGTTTTCACCTTCTCAACATGCTCTGTGAGTCAGTTACAATGACGGCATGTGTGCACAGCTGATTCTCAAGCCATCGGAAGGCAGCAGAGACTGCCTCCACCTGCATTCTCAAACTCAGGTTGTGGAACAAGACTAAAGTCAAGAGGTGGACGAACAACCCAAAATTTCTGCCGGAGTTACAGCAAAGAAGAAGAACAGCAAAGGCTCTGCATTTACCTCGTGGAAAAAATTTCTGAACTTGTACATTTCTTATAAACCATTTCTGTCTTACTTTAATTAAAATTCCCTATCATTGTCAACAAACACCTTATTTGTCATTTTCTGTTGTGATTATCAGGAATGTGTGATCAGCACACAGTACGTTATTTTTAAATGTTGTCTTTGTGTGTTAAGTTAGGTTAAATTAAGAAGTGACATCACATCACTTGGGACATTCCTATAATTGCTCCATACCCCTCTTCAGCAGCAAGCGCAGAGTTCCAGTTCTGCTGGTGGCAGTATCAGTCCGATATTATGTGTCTTGTCTTTTCGTTGAGTGTTGGCCATCTCCCATCATCTGTCTCTGCTGTATCATTCTCTTCAGATGAAAATATTTTGTATAAGGTTGTTCAGACATTACATGACTCCTGTCTACAGGAGAAGGCCAGTTGGACGGTGGGAGAGGTCAGTCGTTGTCAGAGTCAGCTGAGAAAACAGACATGGATACCGGCAAGGGACAGGGAGATGTTGGGGATAAAGGTATAACAGTTGTTGATGGTCAGTCAGGGATGTGTAGGGAGGGGGGGGGGGGGGGGGACACATGTTGTTAATTAAGGTTATGTGGGAAAGAACATTTGGCAGTTAAGAATATGTGGGGGTGAACACTTGTATGTTAGTTAACGCTGTGTGGAGGAGAACGATTGTCTGTTAGTTAAGGATATGTGTGGGGAAGGGGAGGAATATTTGTCTGTTAGTTAAGGATATATGGAAGGAGAACACGTTTCTGTTAGTCGGGGATACATTGGGGAGGGGGGGGGGGTTGAAACTTGTCTGTTAGTTAAGGATGTGTGGCGGAGAACACATGTCTGTTAGTTAAGGATATGTGGCGGAGAACACGTGTCTGTTAGTTAAGGATACATGAGGGAGAACATGTGTCTGTTAGTCAGGGATACATGAGAGAGAACACGTGTCTGTTAGACTGGGAAGACAAGAAGAGACAAAGTTGGCGATTAGAGAATACATCAAGATCTTTAAACTTGGGCTTTACAAACCCGAGTGGATCAGTCACAGTTATGATGGTTTGGACATGTATGCAGAAGGGAAGAAAATCGGCCACCAAAACTGCTCAGGTTTTGTGCTACGGAGAGGAGGAGCTTCATCCCTGGTCTTAATTAACATGACTGGGTTTTGCTAGTCACACTTGTCATCACCACCTTGGGCTGTAATCCCTCTACCTCCCCATACCATAACAGAACAGTATCATCCGCAAAGACAGAAAGATACCAACAGTTGTGGTGTCATGAACAATTTTGTTTTTCTGTCAACAGGAAATGGTGGTGAGGCAGGATCAAGAAGTCATTCAGGAAGTGTGGGTGATGCCGGATCCAGAAGCCACTCAGGGAGTTTGGGAGACGAAGATGAAGACAGCGGTGACAACGATTCTGTGGTCACAGTCAGACCTAAGGACATCGAGAAGCATGCCACCTTGGTGGATGTATGCAAGAGCATTAAGGCATTCATTGGTACGTCTCTTAATTCATAGCTAGTGTCATGTCAAGTACCAGTCATTTTCACCTCATTAGCGCCAAGGGCCAGATATCACTTAATGGGGAACTTAGTGAAACCATGTGGGGTGCTAGTCCTAAAATACTTGGCAAAGTTTATCAACAAAGTGTCCAAGCAAACCTTGAATACGGATCAGCAGCATCAAGTGCAGAATCAAAAAAACCATACTACACGAGTTGGACAAAGTGCAAAATCAAGCACTCAGAGTCACAACAGATGGTAGGAAATTAGCACCTAAAGCTGTGATGGAAAAAAATGGGGATGACCCAAGCACTGAGTGAACACAGAGACACAAAGATGATAATACAAGCAGAAAAGCTTCTAATCATGCCTAGATACCCTGTGAATGAAAGATTCCGAAATCTAGCAATGGGGTGAATAGAAAACAAGAAACAGTTTCATCCACCAGAAAAACCAGTGATCTCCCTGCAACTGATTGCCCCTTAAATGCTATTCCTGAATGGACTCCCTGGAGAGAGGATTATAAGTTTTCAATACACATCCAGACAGAAGTGAAAGGATTATTTGACGAACAAAACAGTGTACAGCATAAAACAGCCACCCTCAGTCTGGTAATCTGGTAATCCTAGTTTCAGCTTCATAGCAAACGGGTCACCCCATCGTCGCTCCGCTCCTGTGCCAACGAAAAACACACGTAGCTCACAGTGTCACACCATGCACTCAACTCAGAAGCTGGTCGACGAAACTATTTACTTCCAGTCTACAAAAATGCAACGGCCACCGCCTGGCAGAAGCAAAAAAAAAACATTTGCCACGGCTAAAAAAAAAAAAAAAAAAAGTGGCCATGCCTAGCGTCCATTTTGACCTGAAGCATTATGTGAGGGTTAATTCTACTTGATGATGAATACCTCCAGGTTCTTTAGGGTCGTGTTTACATGGATGGGTCACCACAAAATGCAATCAAAAGCAGAGGAGCAGGAGTGTACATTGAGCACCCTAATAATACCAGGAATAAGCAAAAATACCAAGCGGATGATTGCCACTTGTATTGTATTAATGAGCTTTCTATGCTGGGGTATAAATTTGGCTCCTGGATAAACTTAGTTGAATTGCCCTAATGTAGTTAATGCTCTGCCCTGTTTGTCTTTATTTATTACTTCCCCTTAATAAGTACTCTAATACCATTTAGGGTAACCTTTATTTAGAGGAAATTTTTTTTGTAGTGGCTAAGGGGCCACAGATATTGCAGTGGGTAGCACGACTGCCTGTGTGCTAGATGGTCTGTGATATTTGTTTGTTATTGTTAAATGATCAAGTGTTACATTTGTTGTGCAGGACTGTCTGGTGTCTACAGCATCAGTGATCACTTCCAGCATGAAGCCATGCGTGGCATTGAGGATGTCTCATGCATGTGTCGGGCTCATTACGGTGAAGACCACTTTGCAAGATTTTCTCCGAAGGAAATTATTCGAAGTTTTGGGAGATGTTTGAGGTAATTATTCACTTTTTTATGTCTGGCTCAAGCAGTGCAGCCTGTTTGAATAGTTATGTTTTATATTTACTGATCAGCATGTTGTGTTTGTTTGAACTTCTGATGTTTAGCTAAAGCATTTACAGAAAAAAATGTTTGTGGTTTACCAAATCTATTTTTGGTCTCTGTGGAAATCATACATTTCTGGCTGGAGAAATATAATTACCAGAGGGGGAGACAACCTAACAGATGAGATTTTATGGTTATTTACCCTCTTTCGCAGCCAACAGGACCTTCAGTAAGTGACAGAGTTATATTTACCTGCTTGTTTAATGAAAGAGGAGCGGCTGGCCAACGAGCTGTTACAGCTTGGGGCTCTCATGCTGGAGACCGGAGTTCGACCCCCGGAGGCAAAATTAAGCATCCTGACCTCCACAGTCTGTGGGGACAGCACTAACCAGGCAGCTGGAAATTACCCCCCACCTCCCTTTACACCACCCTAAAAAGTGGTAACACAGACAGTGTGACAGTTTTAGACAGTTATATGAAAAAGTTTTGGAGATGTTCATGTCTTTTGTAAACTTGTAACAGCTGATAAAAGACAAGGCTTGCCTACTTTAATCTAGCCTGCCTTAAAGATAAAGAAGTCATTATGCCATTCTTTTTAGCTTTAATTTTTCTCTGCCTACATTGCAACAGAAATGTACTTGCTGGATTATACCCTGAATCTGAATCCAGTTTAGGACTGAAATAACACAGCTGTAGTGCATTTCAAGACTCGTACGCTCACACTTTCACATATACCTCGAAAACTCCTGTAAGGATCAATACGAAGTTTTACATGTAGTTTTTGATTTCCCATGTCCTTATATTTTTATAATTTACAATTGCTGCTATTTTTTAAAAGCAGCAAATTTTTTTGGTCTTTGTTTGAGTAAAAATTTTTTTAACCCCTAAAAATAGAATAGTAATTGACACAAGCTTGAAGATTGTTTTGAAATCATTTCATGTGTGCAGCGACGCACATGGTGATGATTATTTTGATAACCTATTCTGCATAAAATGAAACAAAAGCAACTCCTGTGAGACTGATGCTGGAGATGATCACCTGAGAGTGAAACTCTTGCAGTTTGATGCTTTGAAAAGTTCCCATTACTCAGTTAACTATAAGCCTGCTAACTGTTTGCTTTGAACCCCTGTCTGGTGTTTCATATACTGCAGGTAAGGCAAAATGAAAACTAAACATTTTGTTACATTAAACAAAAATTTCTGACAGATTCATGATAATTATCAGGTTGCATGCCAAATTATAACAGCTTACACCAAACATTTAGTGAGTAAAGATTTTTGGAATGGACTATGAATACCCAACTTTTGCAACAATAGGCTAACATTGTCTCTGCTTCAGACTCTATTCTACATTTGTTTATAGAACTTTTGTATTTTTTGGGGGGAAAATTTTTTATGGCAGCGGCATAGGGTTTCTGAAAAAAAAATGTTATGGGTTGACAAAATTTAGAGGTATCATTTAGAAACATCACAGCAAGCAGCTAGCTAGAGAACTAGACATTTGGTACTCTTTGGACATGTGATGAGAAGAAATACAATTGGTGACAGCTGGTAAAGTTGATGGACAAAGAGCAAAGGGAAGACAACAGACCAGTAATGTTGGTGACTATACTACACGGCATAAGTAGAAGAAAAACACAAACTTGATCCAAGACATTGGGGTTTATGAGAGAGATTGTGAACAACTAAAGGTGAAAGGTTATGTCAGTTATAAAGCATAAGTGCTGTGCCACCAGTACGGACAGCTGATAAGAAACTGTCCGCCCGTTTCGCTGTCCGCATGCAACTCTGTAGCTACAACGGTGTTCCTCTATTTATTCTGAATCGTCCTTGTGACCAGCTATGTTTCTCAGCATTCCACATAAGGATATTCTTTTCCTCATTCTTTATCAGTATCTGATGATAACAGATGAAAGTAGCCTAGCTAGGGTGCCTTCAGTTGCTTGGTATACTGTAATTTTGTGGAGTCTAGGCTTTCATTGCCTCCTTCTATCCATCTTCTTGTTCTTCTTCTAGGCCTCCTGCCTTTTGGTGCTTTAGTTTTCATTTTGTGCCCTCTCGCTGTCGGCAATGTTGTATTCATTCTCACTGGGTGGCTGAACTATTTCAGCATATTTCTTTTACCTTGCTGATTTCAAAAGAATTACTTTCTGATTGTGTTGTAAATGTTTTGTTTCCCTACTCTACAGCTTGCCAATGATGGTGCTAGTTCACGGAATGAACGACTATATATCGCCCATGACATCCACCCTGACATTTGCAGAGGCACTCGCAGAAATCTCTGCTAATGTCAAGGTGAAGATCATCCCAGAGTGCGATCACTACGAGATTTGCCTGGACCTTATGGAGAAACATCGCAAGTTTTACGCCCACATTATGAATATTATCATGGAGACAGTTAGTGCTGTATCCTGATGACTGGGACTGCCAGGGTTCAATGCTTCTTGAGAATGCTACATAGTTTTAACACTTTGCTTATTTTAATGGCCTGTATGTGATGTCTGGAGAATTTGTACATTTGTGATGACGTCAGAAGTTTGTTGTGATGTTTGTAATGATGTCTGAGGTTTGTGGTATCATTGGTGATGATGTCAGTTTTGTGGTGTTGTTTGTGATGATGTCAGAAGTTTAGGGTGAAGTTTGTAATAATGTCAGAAGTTTGTAGTGATCTTTGTAATGATGTCAAAAGTTTAGGGTGAAGTTTGTAATGATGTCAGTAGTATGCATTTATGATTAAAAATGATATCAGAGGTTTGTTGTGATGACTGATATAATAATCTTGAAAGGTTGTAATGATGTTTGTAATTATATCAGGTGTTTGTAATGATGTTAAAATAATTTAAGAAGTTTATTAAATCAGATACTTGTATATGTGCCACATTTATAATGTAGGATTTGTATGCAGTGTTTGTAATGTCAGTTATGTGTAAATGTTGGTTACATCATTTTGTCAAAAAATTATATAAAGTGGCCATTGAGAAATCTGCCCTGATCTACCCTGATACAGATTTTGCAAGGTTTGAGAATTCATAAATAATTTGGAGCACCAGCTGCAAGAAGATGCATGTAAATGCAATTTTCAGCCTCCTACTGTTTGATGAATGTACTGAGTGTTACCAACACAGCACAATTATGTATATTTGTGAGGTTAGTTTTTTCCTGATATGATGTCAAGATAATACATTTTATTTTAACCTTATAGCCTCGAGGAGTCAAACAAGAGATCAGGATATTTATAATGCTTTCAAAGATTATATTACATAGATGGATTTTCCGATTAATAAGTTAGTGTCCATTACAACACATGTCACACCAACCGTGGTTGCAATTCATGTTGGTTTTGTTACACTCTGCAAAGATGATGAAGATATACCTACATTCACTTCGTACCACTGTATCATTTATCAGCAAGTGCCGTGTTCAGAAATTCTGAGCTGGGATGATGTTATGATTCCATTATTGAATATTATCAGTGCGATTCATGCCAGGAGCTTACAAAGATGTAAGTTTTGAGCTCAGAATATAGAGCTGACCATTTTAGAAAATTATTTTCTTCTGCATTCATCTCAATATGTAAATACATTGTGCTCATTTACAACATATTATCATCTTTCAGCCAACATATCTGACTTCTGCAGGCATTTGTTGCCTGGGGTAGCCTCCCGGGTTCTAGAAGATTCAGGAGCTCTCTTCTATAAATTACAGAGTTTTTGAAATTCAAAGGAGGATGTTTTCGTGGCTGAGAAAATCCTGCATGGTTAATGAATCTGCCGTTTCCCTTGTGATATTAACAAAAGGCTAAATGAAGACAATTTAAGCTTGCAAATCTCTGATAGAAATTAGGAGAGTGATTAAGAACAACAGGGAAAGGATTACGTTATTTGCAGCTCAGCTGAGGACGGGTGATTTCAGGAATTTCAGTTTTGTGGAAGATGAGGGCAAAGCTAAGATGTTTCCTACTTTTGAGTGTTTTGCAATGCTGCTAGAGTCCTTCTACATAACTTTCATGACATTTCCAGTTAAGGAAATGAACACTAATTGTGGATAAACTTCTAAAATATCATAATTAATAGAAAAGAACTCCAGAATAGTAGAAGAAGAAATAGTAAAGCTTCCCTGAGAGATTGGCCTATAAGCTAGAGATGCTGACAGCAATCTTCCTGAGTTCTGGACATTACTGTCAGAAAAATCCTGTCCAAATATTTGAAAGGTGGCATTTTATGTGAAAGCATTTTGTGGATCTGTGTGAATCAGTGTTCTGTGTGATGAATACGATAAAATCAAAGGAGCGGAACGTAATAACTGTTGATCATTTGATTTCCTTTTAAGAGTAGCAGTTACTTGATATGATTTGCAGCCTGATAAACTGATTGAGAAAATGCAGTGTCAGATGTCTGGAAACAAGTCAGCTGTCTGTTGAAAAGTAAGTAAAAAGTAAAGTAAAGGACCCTTTCCACGCCTATAGGTGTATAGGGCATATAGGGCTAGACCTATATTTTTTTAGACAAACAGCGCAAGATGGGTGATGTGGTCAGCATCATGCCGGTCGCCTCTACTTCCCAGGACTGCACCCGGTACCCACTCAAGGCTTGGTCGACCTGAGGGGCAAGGTCATTTTTGAAAAAGTCCGGCTCCGCTAGGGAGCGAACCCACGACCTTCCGATCCGTGGCGCGCGTCTAGCCATTCTGTGAAAAGTAAAGAAGTTATTTATTTTACTGCAGTGCTTAATGTTCATCCAGAAATATAATACATATTGATGTTTAAAAACTGTGTATACTTGTTTCTATGGTTGCGGCATTATTCTCTCTCTCTTTTTTTAAATTTTTGTTTTAAGATACTCTTTATTAGTTTTATCTATAGTCTGTAAAGTTTATCACCCGTGATATCCTAAACGAAAAGCAGCCCCCAGACCTAAAAAGGTTGGCTTGGCCACCCCTGCCATATGGCACCCCTCTTCAGACAGCAGCTGTTTGTCAAGCGAGTTAAAGTAAGCATTTTGAGATCATTCATCTTTCCCGTGGCAACTTAGGGATCTACAGAAAGGTTCTTAGAATATCATGAACCAGGAAATAGAGAAACGCAGACATCCTACATGATCTGAACATCGAGGAAAAATTGGCTCATAAACAGCACCCTGTACTGAAAGCTTCGGTATTTTGGTCATGTTAAATAGTCATGGTGGCCTGAAGATAATGGTGGTTGGGGGGTACAGTTCCAAGAAAACTAGGCAGAGGCAGAAGTAGACCTCCGTGAAGGGGGGATACAAGGCACTGAAGATGCTTTGGCTAGGAAAGCATAAGAGTATGGAGAATTGCCTGGAGACAGAATGAGCGAACTTCGTTTCCAAAGGGTAACTTATTGGGTACGCAGGCCTGTCTTATATATGGCCCTCCCAAACACTCATCTTTCACACAACAGAAACTTTCAGGTGTGCCGTGACGAAAGTTATGTTCTGTAGAGGAACTGCTGATTGATGATGATGGGATGATGAACCGAGATTGCCCATCAGTGATGCTAAGAGAGTGGCTGACTTTTTTTATTAGCCGACCACAAATGGGAAATCCACAGTTCACGGGACAGTCAAATATTTCAGGGGGTGGTAGATTAAGTGTATAGTTTTGGTTAGGATTAGGTAAACGCGCAAAAATCTTAGCCTTGGAAGAAAAGGGCCAAAGCACAGAAAACATGGAAAACCCACTCTTACCACCCTCTAAAATATTGGACTGTCCAGTGACGTCATTTGTGGTCGGCTAAAAATAAAGCGCCACTTTTAGTGTATTAAAGTAAGAATGCAAAAATAATGTTTTAATATATAAGAATGTCTGTGAGTCAATATTTCAGAATATAAGAAAGCCAATGAGTGAGTGTATCATACTGTTAGAATATCTGTGAGGTGGTGTTTCAGAATATAAGAGATTGTATGAGTTGATGTTTCAGAATATAAGACAGTGTTTGAGCTAGCGCTTCAGAATATAACAAAGTCTCTGAGTTACTATTTCAGAATATAAAAAAGTCTACGAGTTAGTGTTTCAGAATATAAGAAAATCTCTGAGATAATGTTTCAAAATATAAGAAAGTCTGTGAGTTAGTACTTCAGAAAATTAAAAAAAGTCTACGAGGTGTTTCAAAATATAAGAAAGTCTTGAGTTAAGGTTTCATAATATGAGAGTATCAGTTAGTTAATGCTTCAAAATATAAGAAAGTCTATGCGTTAATGTTTTAGAATTTAAGAAAGTTTGTTGTTAATGTTTTGAAATATAAAAGTATCTATCAGTAAAAAAAGTAAAGTAAAGATCCCTTATCACGCCTTTTGGCGCATCGGGCATATGGGCAGAGCGTCCCATATTTTTACAGACCATCAGCACACTGTGGGTAATGTGGTCAGCATTACGCCGGCTGTCTTTACTTTCCCAGGACAGCCCATCCTGGTACCCATTTTAGGCTGGGTCGACCTGCGACGTTCCATACCACGATAAAAATCCACGCAGCCGATCGCGGTATGCTGGCTTACGAGTCGGACTTGCAACGCCTTAGCCACGGACGCCGCGAGTATATATCAGTTAGTGTTTAATAAGATAAGAAAGGAGGTTAATGTTTCAGATTATAAAAGAGTATAGGAAAGAGTTAATGTTTGAATGTACTATTGTTATACAGTAATGTTGAAGCAGAACAGCATAGGTGGGATTGCTGGACAGTGGGGTTGCTGGATAGTGGGGTTGCTGGACAGTGGGGTTGCTGGACAGTAAGAAACTGAACAAACTAGTGCTTGCATACAATGTATTTATCTCAGACAAATAATAAACATGTGAAGACAGTTTTCTGAATGGTCTGCACACTTATGGATTTGGTTTCTTTATTTCACAAAATTCACAGCATTCTTCATAACATACTTCTTCTACTTCTACTTCTTCTACTTCTACTTCTCCTTTGTCCACCAGCTGTAAGCTCCCACAGAAAGTCCCTGTTGTTCGTCCATTTGGACATTGGCTTTGTGCCAGGGCCTGAGTTTTGCGTGTACATCCGTTTTACCGACTTATTTATATGCAGTTAGCTGTACACACGTAGTAAATGCTGCATAAGATTGAAGGCAGGATTGTCAAGAACTTTTATAGTGAACACTGGTGTGCGTCAGGGCTGTGTACTATCGCCGCTTCTTTTTATAACATACATGGATACCATATGTAGAGAAACTTTCTAGCCAGACTGCCCCCTTAATCATGAAGAAGATATTACAGAATTACTATTCGCCAACAACCAGGTACTCATAGCAAAAAGTACGGAATGCCTACAGAACCATCTAAATCGAATTAGTAACAAAGGGGAGGAATATAATATGAAAATAAACACTACAAAGACAGAAAATGGTGATAGGAAGACGGAGAAAATGGTGATAGGAAGACAGAGAAAATGGTGATAGGAAGACGGAAAGACATTTTAGAAATACAATTAAAAAACAACACCTCAAGACAGACAGAGGAATTTAAGTATTTAGGAGCAGTTTTCACATCTGACGGAAAACGGCAGAGAAATTAGCTCCAGATGTGCCAAAGCAAGTCAAGTAATGGGGCAACTATCTCTCCTGTTGACACACTAGCAGATACCCGGAGTACTAAAGTGAATCTTATCAGAACTATTTTTTGGCCAACACTATGCTATCAATGCCAAACGTGGACACTGACATCCTGCAATGAATGTAAAATTGTATCAACAGAGATGAAATGCTTTAGAAGAGCTGCAGGAGTTTTAAGGAAAGAGAATACGAAATCAGACGAATGCTAGAAATAAAGGCAGCCTTACAGGTCATCAAAGAACAGCAAATGAAGTGGTTTGGACACCTAACAAGAATGCCCTGGTATTGTCTGCCACTGCAAGCCACACTGAAACGTTACAACGGGTATAGAACGAGTGGAATACCTCGGCAAATATGGAATGATGGCATTAAAAACAGCCTTACAGAAATGACCATCAGTCTTAATAGTGCTCTTGACAGAGCTTACCAACGAATGTTACATCTCCCCCTGACACTTCGCTGAGGTACAAGGTTGCTTGGGCAGATACATTCCAACTTTGAAGGAAGCCCTTATTTAGTTTACTCCTACGACATGCTTGTTAGGGGGGAGGGGGGGGGGGGCAGTGGGCCTGTTCTTGTTTTCCCCATAATGGGAACCCCAAACAACTGACTGTATCCACAAGTTTTTAATTAAAAAAATCATTTTATTGCCTGTTGTTCAGTATTTTGAACAATGCAATGAATGGCAGAGAAGTATATATAGTAATTTTGTGGACTTTGAGAAAGCTTTTGACAGCGTCCATAAAGACGGCCTGTGGACAATTTTACGACATTTTGGAATTCCAGAAAAAATAGTCAACATAATTGCTCTCTTCTATAAAGACTTTTCCTGCAGTATAAAAAAAATTACAATACATCTTTCCCAGTAAAGACGGGTGTAAGACAATGATGAGTTATGTCATCTCTCCTCTTCAATCTTGTGATTGATTGGAGACTAAAGAACACAGTAGACATGAACAGATACAAGAAAAAAGTAACAGACTACACAGCACAGCAGAAATGGTGGGATTGAGAATAAATACAAAGAAAACTAAGATCATGACAAGCAGTCCAAACCAACAACCAGTGACCATAAATAATCAAACTCTTGAAAATTTAGAAAATTTCACATATCTTGTCAGTGTGGTGTCCCTACCTGGAGGGACCGAAGAGGATATACAGTCACGTCTAAACAAGGCTAGAGCTGCTTTTGGAAGGATGAGGCAAATCTGGAAATCCAACAGTTACTGCAGAGGAACGAAACTCCGACTCTACAAGAGCATCATTTTACCAGTTCTTTATTATGGAGCGGAATGCATGAGAATGACCAAAAAGGATGCACACAAGCTGTCCACCTTCCACCACACTTGTCTACGTAGAATTATCTAAATTTTCTGGCCAGATACAATCTCAAACACTAAACTACTTCAAGCCACGAACCAGGAAACTTTAGACAGTATGATAACCAAGAGAAGATGGAAATGGCTTGGCCACGTTATGAGAATGAATCTTGATATACCTGCCAAAACAGCTCTCACATGGACACCAGAGGGTAAGAGAAAACGGGCGCCCAAAAACAACCTGGAGACGAACGATTGAAAATGACCTGAGTGCGGCATCTTTGACACGGAAAACTGCACTGAAGATTGCACAGGACAGGAAAGCATGAAAAGTCCTCTCTGAAACCTCATGTGCCACTAGGCATAACGAGAAATGATGATGATGATGATGTTCAGTATTTGCATGAGTGGCTTAGAGATCAGTGAACGTGTTTAACAGTTTTTTGATGCTCAAGTGCTAAGGTTTGATATCAGAGGTGGACAGTTTATGAAAATAAAACCTTTTTCGTTTTTTTTAGACTGTGGTATGAGAGTCATGTTGTGGAAGAGATTGGGAGCTTACCAGGTAATCAACATGCACACAGAAAAGCACCTGATAAATATGCTATTTGTGCCAACTTTGTGCTGTCAATGCCGGACCCCCCGTGTGTATTTCAGGGCCCCATTGTGGGACAGGGCGACAAGAATAGATCCACTTCCTCCGTAACAAACATGTCGTAAGAGTTGACTTATTAGGGCATTCCTTTAAAGTCGGAGCACATCTGCCTAAGAGGTATGGAACCAACAGTCTGCATACTGTTGGATCAGATCTGTAAAATGGGTAAAAAGAATAAAAAGTAAGTAAAGGACCCTTTTCCACGCCTTTAGGCGTATAGGGCTAGACCTATATTTTTATAGACCAATCGGCACAAGATGGGTGATGTGGTCAGCATCACGCCGGCCATCTTTACTTTCCCGGGACTGCACCCGGTACCCACTCAAGGCTGGGTCGACCTGGGAGCCAAGGTCATTTTTGAAATAAGTCCGGCTCCGCCAGGGAGCGAACCCACGACCTTCCGATCCGCGGCCAGCGTCTAGCCGCTCGGCCACGGCGACTCCCGTAAAATGGGTACACTGACGAAATTCAGGTCCTTGAAAGGAGTCAGTCTAGAAATCGACAGAAAATTTGGACTTTCTGCCAGGGTTTACAGCTGATGAACGCAAACAAACAGCAAAACCGCGATAAACATGGATATTCCTAGAAAAACATAACCATAAAATAACAATATCTGAAATGAGATGTATAAGAAATGTGTCGGGAAAAACAGTAATAGACTAAGGCACAAATGAAGCACAATGGTAAGCATGGTACTAGTAAAATGATTGAATATGATATCAAAGAAACAAATAGTTTAGTCATCTGGGCAGAATGGAACAAAATCAACCAGAGCTGGAGTGTACTACATGAAACAGCAGACTGCAAGGCAAGAGGTACACTAAGAAAGAGACGGGGAGAGGGAGTAAAAGAGATCTACAGAAACGTAATATGACATTAACACTAGCTAGGCAGCTAACAAAAGACAAGAAACTACATTTTACTCCTCTCTGTGACACTTTACGGAACAATCTGTAGGACAAGAGCAGCAGAAGAAGATAGTTAGTTCTCCGTGGAGATGTTGTCTGTTCGAGATATGATTTGTTTCTTTCCCTCTTTCCAGACAATAATGTTTCACTATGCTATTAGGAAACATAGAAATGACTGCCCATAGTGATACCAATGAGGGATAAGGATGAAGTTCCTCCTTTCCGTAGCACAAAGCCTGGGCAGTATTGTGAAGACTGCATGTTGTCCATGTGGCACTACCCCTGTATTGACCAGCTCTGCTAACTCCAGAGCCAAGCATGCCACAGAAACTGCTAGATCAGAAGAGCATCATCCAGGCACATGGAAAAGTTCTGATAGAAGTTGTATCACATAAATAAAGTTCTCTAAGCATGTGCATAAATTCTGAAAGAAGATTTACCACAGAGACAAAGTTATCTAGGCACATGGATAAGTTCTGATAGAAGATGTGTCACAGAGATAAAGTTATCTAGGCCCGTGAATAAGTTCTGATAGAAGATGTATCACAGAGACAAAGTTATCTAGGCACATGGATAAGTTCTGATAGAAGGTGTATCACAGATATAACGTTATCTAGGCACATGAATAAGTTCTGATAGAAGGTGTATCACAGATATAACGTTATCTAGGCACATGGATAAGTTCTGATAGAAGGTGTATCACAGATATAAAGTTATCTAGGCACATGGATAAGTTATGATAGAAGGTGTATCACAGATATAACGTTATCTAGGCACATGGATAAGTTCTGATAGAAGGTTTATCACAGATATAACGTTATCTAGGCACATGGATAAGTTCTGATAGAAGGTGTATCACAGAGAAAAAGTTATTTAGGCACATGGATAAGTTCTGATAGAAGATGTGTCACAGAGATAAAGTTATCCGGGCACATGGATAAGTTCTGATAGAAGTATCACAGAGATAAAGTTATCTGGGCACATGGGTAAGTTCTGACAGAAGATGTGTCACAGAGATAAAGTCATCTGGGCACATGGGTAAGTTCTGATAGAAGATGTGTCACAGAAATAAAGTTATCTAGGCACATGGGTAAGTTCTGATAGAAGATGTGTCACAGAGATAAAGTTATCTGGGCACATGGATAATTTCTGATAGAAGATGTGTCACATAGATAAATTATCTAGGCACATGGATAAGTTTTGATAGTAGGTGTATCACAAATATAACGGTATCCAGGCACATGGGTAAGTTCTGATAGAAGATGTGTCACAGAGATTAAGTTATCTAGGCCCGTGAATAAGTTCTGATAGAAGATGTGTCACAGAGAAAAAGTTATCTAGGCACATGGATAAGTTCTGAAAGAAGTATCACAGAGATAAAGTTATCTGGGCACATGGGTAAGTTCTGATAGAAGATGTGTCACAGAGAAAAAGTTATCTGGGCACATGGATAAGTTCTGATAGAAGATGTGTCAATCTTCTCACATAGAAAAAGTTATCTAGGCACATGAATAAGTTCTGATAGAAGTATCACGGAGATAAAGTTATCTGGGCACATGGGTAAGTTCTGATAGAAGATGTGTCACAGATATAAAGTTATCTGTTCACATGGATAAGTTCTGATAGAAGATGTGTCACAGAGAAAAAGTTATCTAGACACATGGATAAGTTCTGATAGAAGTATCACAGAGATAAAGTTATCTAGGCACATGGGTAAGTTCTGATAGAAGATGTGTCACAGAGATAACGTTATCTGGGCACATGGATAAGTTCTGATAGAAGTATCACAGATATAAAGTTATCTAGGCACATGGATAAGTTCTGATAGAAGATGTGTCACAGAGATAAAGTTATCTAGGCACATGGATAAGTTCTGATAGAAGGTGTATCACAGATATAACGTTATGTAGGCACATGGAATTAAAGGTCCCTTTTCCACGTCTTTAGGTGTATAGGGCATTTAGGACTAGACTTACCTTTGTTTAGACCTATCGGCACAAGATTGTTGATGACCAGCATCACGCAGGCCGCCTTTACTTTCCGGGACTGCACCCGGTACCCACTCAAGGCTGTGTCGACCTGGGAGTCGAGGTTTTTCATTCTTGAAAAAAGTCAGGCTCTGCCAGGGAGCGAACCGACGACCTTCCGGTCCGCACGAGAGCGTCTAGCCGCAACGCCACGGCGACTCCGATAATTAGCGTTGTGGCTTTATGTGCCCTAAACGCGCTGTGCGAGGCAAAAAAAAAAAAAAGGCCCCATGTGCTTTATAGCATTCACCATGTTACACAGAGCTACCGCCAGGGAATGAAGAAGTTAACATTCCTTTTTTTACTAAGTAGTTGTAAAATGAGTAAATTTAGGCTATGTTTTCTGATTCTATTTCTGAGTTGTATGTTAGTGTTTTTCTTCTCGCGTGTAAGTATATTCACTGTGCCTAATGGTATGACAGTACCAGGCGTGAAGAATGACACAAATGTAACTTGTGAAAAGTGTTTTTCTGCGTCGTTTAACTTCAGTGTTGACATTCGGGAACTGTGTCGTGGCGACGTCGTGGTGGTCATAGCGATTTTTGTGTCCCCGGACAAGCTGGGTGCCAGGGAGGTTATCAGGAACACCTGGCTGTCCAAGGTCAGGAACACCGGTCGCTACAGTCATGTTCGGTGAGTGGGTGAATTTCACCAGCTTGATTGTTGCTGGTGTTGCTGTGTTCAGTTGACTGATGTTGTCACCGTCATAATCAAAACCATAACCACTGCCTACACTGCTGCTTCTACTGCTACCATCACCACCACCACCACCACCACCACCACCACTACTACTACTACTACTACTACTACTACTACTACTACTACTACTACTACTACTACTACTACTACTACTACTACTACTACTACTGCAGCTGCTGCTGCTACGGCTGCTACTACTACTACTACTACTACTACTACTACTACTACTACTACCACCACTACTACTACTACTACTACTACTACTACTACTACTACTACTACTACTACTACTACTACTGCTGCTGCTACTACTACTACTACTACTACTACTACTACTACTACTACTACTACTACTACTACTACTACTACTACTACTGCAGCTGCTGTTGCTACGGCTGCTACTACTACTACTACTATTACTACTACTACTACTACTACTACTACTACTACTACTACTACTACTACTACTACTACTACTACTACTACTACTACTACTACTACTACTACTACTACTACTACTACTACTACTGTTACTACTACTACTACTACTACTTACTTACTTACTTAGTCGCTCCTCTTCTACCTTGGGGTGTAGAGGTTATACTACTACTACTACTACTACTACTACTACTACTACTACTACTACTACTACTGCTACTACTACTACTACTACTACTACTTCTTCTTCTTCTTCTTTTTCTTTGTCTACTACTACTACTGCTGCTGCTGCTACTGCTACTACCACAGCCGCAACTATCATTACTGCACTGTTACTAGTACTTCTATGCTTCTACTAAAGCTACAATGCTTAGACCACTGCGGCTTATTATTACAACTTATTACTACAACTTATTACTACAACTTATTACTACTAGTTATTACTACTACTTTTTACTACAACTGATTACTACAACTTATTACTACTACTTATTACTACTATTTATTACTACTACTTTTACTACAACTTATTACTACTACTTATTACTACTACTTATTACTACAACTTATTACTACAACTTATTACTTCTACTTATTACCACAACTTATTACTACTATTTATTACTACTACTTATTACTACAACTTATTACTACAACTTATTACTACTACTTATTACTAATACTTATTACAGCTATTTATTACTAATAATGCTACTAGTACAACTACACAGCAACAGCTACTACTATGGCTGCTCTTGCCACCATGACTACTACTGTTGTTTTTGTCGCTCTTGGTGCTACCCCTACGAGTACCAGTGCAATTGCAGATGCTGTTGTTAACCACCACAAACCCAATGCAAGTAAAACAACAATTACCACCACCACAACAACAACATTTAGTACTAACAAAACTACTACTACTACAGCATCTACTACTATGATTACTGCCACCACCACAACACCACTACTATTACTACATCGAGTGAGATACGTTTTTAAACTGCTTTTAAAGTGTTCTCGCCATACAACCCACATATCGCTGACGTCATCATGACCATACACACGCACACACACACCCACACATACACACACACACAATACAAGTAGCCGTTTCTATAACTGTATCGTTGAATTTCCCAAAGAAAAAATGCAACGGCTGTCACTTCACAATAACTACAGCTGAAATAAGAATCACTTAACGTATCGACGACATCCTTACACATCGGTTCATCCCATTCGTGCTCCGTCCTCCGACAGTGTCTGTGTTTACATGCTTGCAGTACTCAGTAGGAGTTGACTTATAATTGAAGATGGCCGGCCCATGGATCACGCAGACAATGTCATTGCCCTTAGAGAGATAGGACGTTCTGAGGATTTTGGAAGCGACGTGTCCACATCACTGCTAAGGATACGAGAATTAGGAGTAAAGATCGGTACAGCCAAGCACGAGAAGCACACCGGATGCATACGAAGTCTTGTTAACCAACATAGGACAGGCGCTATTAACCGCGCGACGCTGATGAATATGTTGAGATGGGAATCTGAGCACATATGGATATGCCCGGAGTGCTGTGAAGGTAATCTAACTCATTTGTTAACTGGTATATCTCCCTGCCAGTTTTTGCAAGCTTGTCCTCGTTCAAACCTATTTCCAACAAGCAGTTATCAATGACTCTTCTGTCTCAACGTATCTGGAGCACAGATATTGAGTATGCCTGCCGTTCTCCACTTATGTTGGTGTGTTGGAAAACGAGCAACCAGATAGGCTGGCCGGTTCTGCACCACTTCGTGGTGAATTGAGATATGACAAGCTAGATGTTGTGAGGGTCATTTGAGAACCAGTGGATTGCGCAGAAGCTCAAATTTACGGTCTGAGGAGAATAGCGCTGCGAGGAGTTACTAAGGGATCTGACCTACGCTCAACACTCAAGGGAAAGGCGAGACGGATATACAATCAAACAGTTACTGGTGCCATCGGAACTGGAAACCCTCGCTTGCTGCTGGAGATATGAATGGGGCGCTTATGAGAGTGTCACGAGGGCTATGATGTCGATTCTTAATTTAACACTCAACATTCATTGTAGTCTTTCTAGAATTTCTTTGTTGTTTTTTTCTTTCCCTGAAATATTACCTATTCTTCTGTGTATATACACTTCCAAAGGCTCAGTTCGATTTTCTGGATGTGTGTTCATTGCCCAGGTTTTTGCAGGCTCGAATATGTATAACATTTGATGATTATCATTTTTAATGTCTAATTGACAATAATTTTCGTATCTTATTGAAGACTTTCTAGCTATTCTTATTCTCTTTTTGATTTCTGTTTCATTACTGCCGTCATCGATAACCCTACCTAAAAAAAAACTTCCAACATTGGTGGGGACTAGAAGAACCTAGCGTGGCCAGACCAGGCTAGGCATACCAAAATGTCGGAAAGACAATCTGCCACGACCATGCACTCCATAACTAACCGCTGGATGGCACTAGTCTTTGTTCACCAACTGTAAACTCCAGCGGAAAGTTCTGAGTGTTCATCTATCACTTTAGTCTTTTTCAGAACCTGAGTGTTGCGTGCACATCCGTTTCACACATCTGACTTATCTATATGCAGACTGTTGGTTCCTTATATCTCAGGCAGACGTACTCCGACCTTGAAGGATGCCCCCAATTGGTCGACTCTTAGACTACTACCAGCAAAGCTTGTGGATCTGGCCCAAGGGAGCCACATTACAAGAGAAGCTATGGGGGACCGGTGACGATCCTTATCGAACAATCCTATTTGTGACCCAGACGGGACTCAATGTTTAACGTGGCTGATGTCGAACGCAGAAGAAGAAGAAGAAGAAGAAGAAGGAGGAGAAGAAGAAGAAGAAGAAGAAGAAGAAGAAGAAGAAGAAGAAGAAGAAGAAGAAGAAGAAGAAGAAGAAGAAGAAGAAGAAGAAGAAGAAGAAGAAGAAGAAGTCGACTCATACTACATGTGTAACAGGGTCCGCACCCCAACCCCTTTTTATTAGTATTGTACTGTTTGCACGGTAAGACCCTTGTGGCTTTCACCCTTATTGTTAGAACTTTTCCCACTTACTTGAACCATACGACCTGACATGTGACTCTCCCCGTCCAAGCTCCAGACTAATTAATCAAATACCGATGTCCCGGCCAGCTCAGATGATGGCAGTAAACTGCAAAACAAGGAAGGATGGGAGCCCCCTAGGAGTAGCTAGTGGCCCCTTTATAAGCGATTGCCGGGGGTCTTCAGCCAGCGATTAGCTCAGATAGATAGACTTAGATTCAGAATCGGACAGTCGGGGACCGGAGCTCACGCACACAGACACAGACAGATGTACGCACAGCCAGGACAGACGAACACGAGACGGACAACAGAGGATAGTTGAGGAGAGACAGAAGAAAAAGGATAACAGAGTACAGCAGAGGACAGGCCAGAGGACAGGCTAGACATAGAGACAGACGAATAGTAGAGCGAAGTACCGGTCAGTTTTGTAGTGAAAAAAAAAAAATTAAATACATAAGTATACATGTATTCAATCAGAATTACGGTTAGAAGCTATGGCCCTTTTCAAGAGATTACCATCGTCCTGACAAACGATGATGGAACGGCTCGGGTGTACCGTTACTTAGTACGGGAAACCGACATTTATTTCCATCGAGTATCGCTCGATACAGATTCTGGCGTGGAGACAACTTCGGAGTCAGATGAAGATGAGGCCAGAGCTTAGGTAGTAGTTGAAAGGAATTAGTGCATAGAGTTAAGAGAAAACAATGTGATTTTGTTTTGTTTTGTGACACTTGTTAGAGTATTACAATATTAAAGAAGGAGATTTAAAGAAAGAAAACAATTGTATTCAGACACTTTGTTATTCAAGCATTAGAGCCACGTGAGAGGCATGCAGCAAGCAACACACCTCCTCCTTCACTAAACTTCACTATTAAACGACACGACCATCTATCTCCTCGTCTGTCAACAAACACCCGCCACCCTTGTGACAAACAATAAGTGAACCTGGGTTGTGAACAAAAGACACGACTGTGTAACACATGCTTGTTGGTAAGGCAGTGGGTCTATTCTTGTTTTTCCCACAACGGGGCCTCGGAACTTACATAGGGGAATGGCACGAGTCTTCTTCTTCTTCGTGATCACCGGCTGTGCACTCCGGTGGAAAGTTCTAGTTGTTTGTCCACTTCTGGACTTTAGACTTGTTGCAGAACATGAGTTTTGCCTGCACATCCGTTTCACAGATCTGTCTTATTTTTATGGCAGACAGTTGGTACCTCGTCTCTCAAGCAAATGCACTCCGACATTGAAGGAAACACCCAGTTAGTCGACTCTTACGACATGCTTTTTGGGCAGGCAGTGGGTGATGAGTGCCCTGTTTGTATTTTATAAATAAATATGTAATATGCTATGTTTCATATACATAGATTCCACAGGGGCACTGAAATATCTAGGCTAAGCTTTCAATGACAGGAAAGAATGCATAAATAACTGTCTGCGCAAACAACAACTTAGTTCGCTTTCCTCACAGCTGGGCTCGAGCTAAATTCGGACGTAGCTTTTCTGAACCAGTGTGTAGAAGAAGTAGCTGCTGCGTGCTGTGATAAAGTGCAACCTGGCCAGTACAGGTGGACAGATATTTAACCGTATGCTAGACCAGTTTTCCTCAACATTGTACACCCGCGGCGGAGAAAATAATAGGAAGTTGAAATTGTTTCCTGGCCAACACGACAGCTGACCAAACATAGACAACAGAATGTCTTAGCATTGGAAAGGGGCATAGGAATAAAGAAAAAAAAAAAAAACACACACGGAGAAGAGAGCTGGAGAATCAAGTTAGAAAGATGGGGGAGGACATAGGGAGAGCTCTATGTAATGGCGAAGGATAGAACGACTTGGCGTGAGTTGGCTGAGGGCCTATGCTCCATTGGGGGAGAATCTATCTTTATCATATAGTCGAATATTTTAGGGGGTGGTAGATAGGCTGCATGCTATCGTGGAACCTTGGCTGCATTTCCTCGTGGGACCTAGGTGGGCTGGGATTAGTTAGGCCCAGTTCTAGATGTTCTGGGGTAGTTAAATGCATCAGAAATTCGGAAAACCACTCTTACCAGCCTAGAAAATATTGGACTGTCCTGTGACGTCATCCCAGTGGTAGAATTAGAAAATCCGTTTATTTTTCATCGTTAAACTCGTCTATTTTATTTCTAAGTGAAAAAAATATTTGTAAAAATCAGCTGAAGGGATATTTTAAGTTTATTAAGGAGGATAAATATCTCCGCCACATACGCCGGCTTAACCATTGATTCCTCATTCAACAAAGAACTAACTAGGTCAAATTTATGCTCTCGCAGGAATTGCTTTACTTCCTTCCTCAGTTCAAGAATGGCTGCAAGAATTTGTCTTCTCGATAAACATCTCACTTCTGCATGGAGAAGGTGATGATGCCAATCCATACTCTCACACAGTGTCGTGAACAACCCGGAGTTCAAACCTGGCTGTATATTTCATGTCTGGCATCGACAGCTTTTTTCGCTTCACCATTAGGTTCTGGTGCTTCCAGTAGATCATACAGTGAGCTGACAAAACTAGGTGCACGATTTCTTTGATTTTCACAACTACCTGTGATCGATGTCAAGTCATAGTCATGCTTGCAGCACCGTCCGTACACACTCTATATCCATTCATCCAGTCTAAGCTCTGCCCTTGAAAATACTCTGATTTAGTTTTTCAGGTAAATCAGGACAAGAAAGAAGTTCTTCCCTTATGTTTTAATCTTCACTTTATCTAACGAAGCAAAGAAGGATAGCATGCTAACTTACGACAGTTGATTCATCAAGCTTGACTGCGAAACATCTCGATTTCTTTATCTGGTCTACGACTTGGTAAAAGGATCCTTGAAACGTCATCTACAGACATTCATTAGCCAGAGCCCGTGCAGAATAAAGAGAATTATTGAATCACTAATGTTGAGTTCTGGGAGATAACTAAAATTCCAGCGAATCAAGAGGTGAAGAAAATACATTGGCACTGGATAGGACACACGTTTACAAAACCTATGAACATATAACAGAATGTTTTTACACTGGAACCCACAGGCGCATAGAAATAAACCAGGAGAGACGAGCTAACGAGTGACGTTAAAAAGATGAGGAGGACATGTTTGACTTGCATGCAATAGCGAAGGATAGGATGACTTGCGGTGAGCTGGTTGATAGCCTATGCTCCAGCGCGGATAGAGGGCGGAATAAGACAAGAAGAATCGAAATAATGAATGTATGCTATATTACAGCTACTTCTTCCTGTTGGGGCAGCCCAGAGAGGAGGATACCCTCCAAGCAGTTCTCAATGAGTCCCGTGCGCATCAAGACATCGTGGTGGCCGAGTTCCAGGACAGCTATCGAAATCTGACATTGAAAACTGTGACCTGCATGAGGTGGCTTGCTACTCGATGTCCAGACGCCAAGTTGGTGGATCTTTTGGTTGTTGATGTATTAGATGCGTTTGTCTGTCTGTCTGACGGTCTGTCTGTCTGTCTTTTTAAACTTTTGAAGGCCAGAGTGCTCAACTGATTAAGGGTGATTCTTTACACAGACATAAATGCCTTCCGTTAAATGTCGTTGGCGGTAACTGTTGCGGATTCCTTTGTGTGTGTGTGTGTGTGTGTGTGTGCGTGTGTGTGCGTGTGTGTGTGTGCGTGCGTGCGTGCGTGCACACACACACACGCGCCTCCAAAAAATGTTGCAAGGGAAACTAAAGCAAGTTTATGCAGCTGTTGCCGATAGTCTACGCTAGATAGACCCGTGTCAAGTTGCTGCCCTGTTAGTGTCAGTCTAAAAAAAAAAAAAGACCCAGTCGAGATGATCGCCTTCACTGCACCGGGTTTTGTCAAGCACAACTCGGTCTCTCTCCGCAGAACGGCGAGCGTCGAGAGCGTCGCAGCAAGTGTTAACTTCATGGCTCCAGCGACGATTCCCCGGGATGCCCATAAACTGAACAACGCGTCAGTAAAACGAACCCAAGACTTTCAGAGCGCGATGCAAATGGTTTGACCACTTCACCACTGAGAGCCCTATGAGAATCAGTTTATTCACTTTTGAACTGGGAGCGCGGAAACTGGGTATTTAGGCACTAAAAAGGCCCCCAACCCCCATATTTTTCAATCGAGATTAAGGCACCCCCCTCCACCCAGTAATTTTTGGACGCACAGACCCCAATTTACCCTAGAAAATTTGCTAGGGGGAACTAAGTGGATGTTTTCTATAAGGTATCTGTCAACAAATTTTATTTTATTTCAAAAATTTTATTTATTTGCCATCTAGCAAATAATAACAACAACAATAATAATTATAATAATTGCGCATTTAAACAGGACTCAAAACTTTGAATCCTCTAAACTCTCCTGGAAATTATAAGGGGACAGTAACCCCCACCCCACCCCCACCCCTTTCCCGCCCACCCACTCTCAATGATTTGTTTAGCACAGCGCCCCTGTTATGGACTGAGCTAGAGACTACAAGAGCTAACTGTTGCAGCATGTCCTGATGAGACACCTGTATATTCTCATGGATGCAGGTACTTCCTGAAGACAGATGACGATGTCTGGGTGGATGTAGATAATCTCCTGGCAACTCTGAAACAGTTCAGCAACCAGCTACGAACATCTCTTGGCGGTGTGTGCAGGTAAGGGCCCCGGGTGACATTTAAACCTTGCGTGATGGATATTCGATAGCTATGAATGCCACTAGTTGCACACATGTTTATTATCGTGTGACTGTAAATCAATCAGTTTATCTCCAACTTTGATATGTTGTAGACAGAAGGGCCGCAAGACTGACGAAATTTATCTGCAGTAAATCGTATTTCATCTTAACATGACACAGTGAAAGAGATCAAAGTATGACCCAGTGCAAAAGATCAAATTATGACCCAGTGCAAGAGATCAAAGTATGACCCAGTGCAACAGATCAAAGTATGACCAAGTGTAAGAGATCAAAGTATGACACAGTGCAAGAGATCAAAGTATGACCAAGTGTAAGAGATCAAAGTATGACCAAGTGTAAGAGATCAAAGTATGACCCAGTGCAAGAGATCAAAGTATGACCCAGCGTTAGAGATCAAAGTATGACACAGTGCAAGAGATCAAAGTATGACCCAGTGCAAGAGATCAAAGTATGACCCAGCGTTAGAGATCAAAGTATGACCAAGTGTAAGGGATCAAAGTATGACCAAGTGTAAGTGATCAAAGTATGACCAAGTGTAAGTGATCAAAGTATGACCAAGTGTAAGAGATCAAAGTATGACCCAGTGCAAGAGATCAAAGTATGACCCAGCGTTAGAGATCAAAGTATGACACAGTGCAAGAGATCAAAGTATGACCCAGTGCAAGAGATCAAAGTATGACCCAGCGTTAGAGATCAAAGTATGACCAAGTGTAAGGGATCAAAGTATGACCAAGTGTAAGTGATCAAAGTATGACCAAGTGTAAGGGATCAAAGTATGACCAAGTGTAAGTGATCAAAGTATGACCAAGTGTAAGAGATCAAAGTATGACCCAGTGCAAGAGATCAAAGTATGACCCAGCGTTAGAGATCAAAGTATGACCAAGTGTAAGGGATCAAAGTATGACCCAGTGCAAGAGATCAAAGTATGACCCAGTGCAAGAGATCAAAGTATGACCAAGTGTAAGAGATCAAAGTATGACCCAGTGCAAGAGATCAAAGTATGACCCAGTGCAAAAGATCAAAGTATGACCAAGTGTAAGAGATCAAAGTATGACACAGTGCAAGAGATCAAAGTATGACCCAGTGCAATAGATCAAAGTATGACCCAGTGCAAGAGATCAAAGTATGACCCAGTGCAAGAGATCAAAGTATGACCCAGTGCAAGAGATCAAAGTATGACCCAGTGCAAGAGATTAAAGTAGGACCCAGTGCAAGAGATCAAAGTATGACCAAGTGCAATAGATCAAAGTATGACCCAGCGTTAGAGATCAAAGTATGACCCAGTGCAAGAGATCAAAGTAGGACCCAGTGCAAGAGATCAAAGTATGACCCAGTGCAAGAGATCAAAGTTAACCCAGTGTTACATATCAAAGTGTGACCCAGTGCAAGAGATCAAAGTAGGACCCAGTGCAAGAGATCAAAGTATGACCCAGTGCAAGAGATCAAAGTGTGACCCAGCGTTAGAGATCAAAGTATGACCCAGTGTTAGAGATCAAAGTATGACCCAGCGTTAGACATCAAAGTATGACCTAGTGCAAGAGATCAAAGTAGGACCCAGTTCAAGAGATCAAAGTATGACCCAGCGTTAGAGATCAATGTAGGACCCAGTGCAAGAGATCAAAGAATGACCCAGTGTTAGAGATCAAAGTATGATACAGTGCAAGATATCAAAGTATGACCAAGTGTAAGAGATCAAAGTATGACCCAGTGTTAGAGATCAAAGTAGGACCCAGTGCAAGAGATCAAAGAATGACCCAGTGTTAGAGATCAAAGTATGACCCAGCGTTAGAGATCAAAGTAGGACCCAGTGCAAGAGATCAAAGTGTGACCTAGTGCAAGAAATCAAAGTGTGACCTAGTGCAAGAAATCAAAGTGTGACCTAGTGCAAGAAATCAAAGCACCAGTTGTTTTCACCATGGATCATGATGACGACCATCATCACCATTATCACGAAAATCTGAGTCACTCTGAAGTCGCATTGGTGTAGCGGCTAGACGGTGGCCTGCGAATCGGAAGGTCGTGGGTTCGGGACCTGACTTAAGTCGGACTGTTTTTCAAAAATGACCTTGGCTCTCAGCCTTGAGTGGGTACCCGGTGGAGTCCTGAGAAATAAATGTGACCCCTGAGGCGCTGACCACATCACCCACCGAATGCCGATTGGTCTATGAAACAAAAGTTTAGTCCTATACACTCAGTACGCCTCAAGGCCCGGAAAAGGGTCAATTATGAAACCAACATAAGAAGAACACTTCTAGAATTATATTTCCTGAAATTAAAAGACACATTTTTGTCTGGCAGGTCTGTGGTAGTTATCAGAGACACACTATCGAAGTGGTATGCCTCCAAAGACGAGTTCCCTGCCGACAGTTACGAACCCTACTGTTCGGGGACAGGCTACGTTGGCAGCTTGCACCTGGCCAAACGAGTAGCAGAGATCTACGTTAAAGTAAGTGTTTATGTTATTAGCCTCATACATCTTATACTGTCTTCTGTGTGACAAATCCTTATCCGCCTGTCTGTATTTCCCTCCCGGTTGCCACTTTAAGGTTTAAAATGAAAATATATAAAACTTGCCTAGAAGCAGAACCCTTTGAGATTTGAAATGCAAATCCTGGAAACGTCGTTCAACCGTTTAGCTATTTAAGTTAAAAAGTAATCGACACTTTTTCTATGCCTTTAGGCGTATTAGGCATATAGGACACGACCTATATTTTATAGCCAATTGGCACATGGTTGGTGATGTTATTATGCCTGTTTAGCCATCGTGTACAGTTATATTAGGGACCACAAAACGGTTACCAGGTAACTTGTAGTCAAAAATGGATGGTGTTTACAAGAAGCAAAAATGGGTGAGCAAGGGACGTTCAACTCCACCAGGACTTCAAAACGGAGGGTTAACACCTAGTGACACAAAGTACCACCTCCCGGATGAGAATCCCTTATCCAGAAACCCTGTTCAACCTTAGGTTATAATAGGGCTCCCGGAAACAGCCGTGTTAGGGCTTTCAAGCAACAAAACATTGCCTCCCATAAGAAGCAGAACCAATTATTTTCACGTTATCTCAGTCGCAAATGACAAATAAACGTTCTTGTTATAAAGCTTCCATCAACATAAAATATAGATTATCAGGGATACAGTTACACAGAACAACACACAATAACACTTCCATCAGAGTTGAGGTATCTCATGGAAACAAAACAAGTTTGATACTAGAATTCCAAGATAAGTGAAATACCAGAAGTTTGTACTGACAAGGGGAGGATAATCGCCTGTGTATTACTAAGCCTTGGTTAATTCACCCTGTAAAAACCAACCAGTCATAGTAAAATAAAAAAGCGAAACAAGAATAACCTAGGCAACCAAGACACCGTGAGAGCTGCATGCAATAGCAAAGGACGACGGCGTGAGGAGGTTGAGGGCCTAGGTCCCATTGGGGGGGGGGGGGGGTGGAATAGAATACAGAAGAGGAAGATGGATATTGCCAGATTATGGCGAGGGCCGTAACTCGAAAACACCTTAGATTATTGCAAGGGCCGTAACACGAAAATGTCTTCTGACTTGACGAGCCGTGCAACTTTAAGAGTCACACCCAAGATGACAGACCTTCAGGAGAAAATCTAGATACTCGATGTCACCTCCATGGAAGGTAGAACCTGGGATATCCGTGACAGCTACAAGTGCTGTACCCTCAGACCGGTGCAGATAAGGGAGTTTACTGAATAAAGAAGCACTCGTATCTCTCAAACTCCTCACCAGATGCTGAAGATAAAGACGAAGTGTGTGTGTGTTTGTGTGTGTGTGTGTGTGTGTGTGCGCATACCCACCACTCTTACGTCCTGTTTAGGACGAAATTTTTTGTAATTTGAAGCCCCACTCTGGCTTTGTCAGAAGCCGCAATATAGGCAGACCATAAATATGGCCAAATGTCTGAACGCGGTTTCTGGGGCCTCTCCACGGTCATCCTCATCCACATGGTGGCACTTTGTGTCATCGGGTGTTTATCGCTTGTGTGATGTCCTGGCGGGGTAGAAAGTCAGTCAGTCAGTCAAGTGTGTGTGTATACTTTTAACTTTGTTAGGATGAATTTTTCGTTATTTGAAGCCCTACTCTGGCTCTTGCCAGGGGCCGCAATATAACCTGGCCATAAATATGACCTAAAGGCTGAACGCGGTTTCTGGGACCTCTCCACGGTAATCCTCACCCGCATGGTGGCATATTGTGTCATCGGGTGTTTATCGCTTGTGTGATGTCCTAGTGGGGTAGACAGTCAGAAGTGTGTATGGGAATCATTCCATCCACCACGATGTCGGTTTACTACTCAGCTCAACGCAGCTAAGACCCCCGGGTATACATGATATACCTGAGAAAATCTTGTTCACAAAGTGTGTTAGAAATAAATGTATCATTATAGTTCTCTGCAACAGACAGCAAGGCCTTAAGTATCGGTTTCTGAAGGCGAAAGGGATATTTTGTGCTTCCCTTTGTATCATCCGAGCCGTCATATATTTGCCTGTGTTTCCATATCTCGAAATATATTTTATAGAATTGTAATATTTCTCCTCCTATAATGTCAACACACACATACACGCCCACACACACATATGCATAAGTACACATCCACACACACACACACACACACACACGCACACGCACACGCACACGCACACCCACACCCACACCCACACCCACACGCACACGCACACGCACACGCACACGCACACGCACACGCACACGCACACACACACACACACACACACACACACACACACACACACACACACACACACACACACACGCACGCACGCACGCACGCACGCACGCACGCACGCACGCACGCACGCACGCACGCACGCACGCACGCACGCACGCACGCACGCACGCACGCACGCACGCACGCACGCACGCACGCACGCACGCACGCACGCACGCACGCACGCACGCACGCACGCACGCACGCACGCACGCACGCACGCACGCACGCACGCACGCACGCACGCACGCACGCACGCACGCACGCACGCACGCACGCACGCACGCACGCACGCACGCACGCACGCACGCACGCACGCACGCACGCACGCACGCACGCACGCACGCACGCACGCACGCACGCACGCACGCACGCACGCACGCACGCACGCACGCACGCACGCACGCACGCACGCACGCACGCACGCACGCACGCACGCACGCACGCACACACACACACACACACACACACACACACACACACACACACACACACACACACACACACACACACACACACACACACACACACACACACACACACACACACACACACACACACACACACACACACACACACACACACACACACACACACACACACACACACACACACACACACACACACACACACACACACACACACACACACACACACACACACACACACACACACACACAGAGGCAGACACAAAAATTACATCCACACACCAATATAAACCACAATAGTTTACTGTGACTGTGATTCGAACTTGCGAACATCTTCAAGACCTTTTTGAATACATTTTCACGTGTATAGAAATCATCGCAAGTGTAGTTCTTAGTGTTTAAAATATGGGAGACAATAATAGTTACAATGGCGATTCTTTGGTTGGAGTTTCTCCCCTTCAAACACTTATAAGCTTTGCCTCTACCATTTCATCCAGTCCTGCCTTTTTGTTGACTACTATTCATGGATGTGACGCTCTAGTACAGGGCTATTCAATTAGCGGCCCGTGGATGCGTAGCAAGTGGCCGCCAAATCACTGCCAGTTGTATTAATGACCTTTCTATGTGGGAGTTCAGGTATCTAGCTCGTGACAATCATCATTTTGCAAATGTTGGCCCCTGAGTAAATTTAGTTAAATAGCTCTGCTCTAGGACATACCTTCAGTACCGTCCGTGGTTGTGACGTTCTAGGGCATGTTTTGAGTACCGTCCATGGCTGTGACGCTCTAGGTCATGCCTTCAGTACCGTCCATGGCTGTGACGCTCTAGGGCATACCTTCAGTACCGTCCATGGCTGTGACGCTCTAGGACATACCTTCAGTACCGTCCATGGCTGTGACGTTCTAAGACATGCCTTGAGTACCGTCCATGGCTGTGACGTTCTAGGGCATGTTTTGAGTACCGTCCATGGCTGTGACGTTCTAGGGCATGTTTTGAGTACCGTCCATTGCTGTGATGCTTTAGGACATGCTTTGAGTACCGCCCATGGCTGTGACGCTTTAGGGCATGCTTTAAGTACCGTCCATGGCTGTGACGCTTTAGGGCATGTTTTGAGTACCGTCCATGGCTGTGCCGCTTTAGGGCATGTTTTGAGTACCGTCCATGGCTGTGATACTCTAGGACATGCTTTAAGTACCGTCCATGGCTGTGATACTCTAGGACATGCTTTAAGTGCCGTCCACGGCTGTAATACTCTAGGACAAGCTTTGAATACCGTCCATGGCTGTGATACTCTAGGACATGCTTTAAGTACCGTCCATGGCTGTGACGCTCTAGGACATGCTTTGAGTACCGTCCACGGCTGTGACGCTCTAGGACATGCTTTAAGTACTGCTCATGGCTGTGACGCTTTAGGACATTCTTTGAGTACCGTCCATGGCTGACATAACACGAGATTTGTGTCTTGAGTTTCATGAGAGACATCTGAAAGTCAGGTTTTATGTGAAACATGATTGTTCACGTGAACCATGAAGGTTGACTGACAGGCTTCGTGTGAAATGCGAATTATCACGGGCCAGACACGATTTTCAACGGTGGGGAATTCGTGAGAATGAAGTTATACAGAATGTGTGGATTCAGCAGATGGTTTTTAAGTGAATTTGTTCCTGTCCAACTTGGCGAAAAAAGCTGCAGGTCGTCTGAGTTTGTCTGTCAGGACAGCAGTTGTGTTTCGTTCACGATGTTAGTGTAGGACGTGATTTCTGCTTGAAGGTAATATTTGATACTTGCGTTATAATGTGTGCCTGGACAGTTGTCTAGTTCATGTGCCGGCTGTGTAAGCCGCGAGTGGAAGATTAAAGTGTTGGAACAGTATCGTGTTGTTTTCCAGTCGTCCATTTTCTGCTCGTCCTGTGATGTCGGTTTTGTGAGACGGCAGCGAGCGTGCGATGATGCGAGCCAGTAGAAGATAAAAGAAAATCATCGCAGAATGGGGAACTCGTCCAAACATTTGAGGATAGGAAAGTTGTTTCGTACAGTAAAATCTGAGACATTGGAAATGAGTTTAGTTATCAACCTGACGTCGGGTAGTAACAGTTCAACATAAGAACGTAAGCATTGAAGATCGATGGCGACATAACAACAATCCATTTTCGATGGTTCACAGATTGAACAACGTTCGAACAAATTCCAGGCTTAAGTACACGTTTTAAGTTTCGACCAAGTAATCAACAGTCAACAAAGATGCAAAGGAAAGATTGCAGAGAATGACAGTGTCAAAGTCCAATCATTAATGGCAGCAAAGGAATACAACAGTAAGTCTACACAGAGATGATGTGAGACTAGGGCTGCCCCTCTGCAAAACTTCCGAAGCCTTGTTGTTTGATAAAATTTTGCTGCCGACTAAAGTGTGGTAAAGTGTAGTGGGAAAACTACACTGAACAACACAGAGAAGCGTCGACACCAGATCCTGTTTTTCGGATCTGTTTTTCAAAACATAGAAAGACAGTGAAACACCGGGTAGAGTGTTAACTGTAAACGGAAATAAAAAAAAACCACAGCTCTGACACTGGGTGTTTGTGTCGCAGCTCTACATTTTCAGGCGTGGCAAACCATTTAATAGAAAACTACAGTACGAGAAGCCTACAATACCTCAAGATCAGCACTCATTGATGTCTCGTGATCAGTAATGCTTTCAAGTTCGTCGTATAATAATCGTCTAAAACACAGAAAGCAATAATAATAAAGCTTTCCTACGTCCTAAACACATTCAGTCGACAGGAAAAGCATCAAATTGGTCGGTGCAAATCTAAGTATCTGCAGTTAACAATGTACTATTTAAGTGTGTATCTAGCAGTGAACTATTTAAGTATCTGCAGTTAACAATATACTGTTGAAGTGTGTAGCTACCAGTGAACTATTCAGTGATCAATATCCAGTTTATGAAACCGATAGTACAGTGAACAGTACCACAAACAGTATGCAGTTTCTGTAATAAATGCTTCACTGAACAATTCCTTAATCAGTGTGCATTCAATACTAAAATTATTAGTGTGAACAGATAAACTGTGCGGTCAGAATTAATTTCAGTGCCCAGTTGATGAAATCATTACTATGGTGTTTTAATTTTAATTAACCCTATCAAATTATCATTTCTACAGTATTTTAAAAGTAGCAGTAACATATTCAGCGGACAAGCTTCAACGAAACAACCTTCAAAAAAGCAACAGCCATCGCAGAACCAGCTTCAGGTCAACTTCAGGACAATCAACTAGATCAGCACAACTATACAGCATTGATTATTAATTTTATTTTTGATTTATTTTTCTGGTGATTCAGTTATTTATTATAATTATCAATATTATTTATTTATAATTTACATTGGTGCATTCATTGACATTTATTTATTTATTTATTTATATTATTACATTGGTGTTTTTGATATTATTTTGCATTATTCTACTATTCTTTACATTATTTCTTTTTATTTATAAATATTGGCAAATTGTATTGAAATTCTATATATTTTTTTTTTCATTTTTAAAAATTGTGGGTGTTATATTACACGAAAGTTCAGTACCACCATCATCAGGAAGTGCCATAATTAATCATACATAATTAGGAAATTACCAAAATATTAAATTAATATCATCTAGTGTGAAAATATCAATTAATATTTTATTAATATAATATCATACACACATCATCATTATCAAGTGTCAAAGTTATTTCAATTTGAGTTTAACATTTGATCTACTCATTCACATTTGACCATCATCAAACGTAACCACTATAACAAAAGTACAGTGTGGGTAATAGAAATTGTATTGTATACCAAGAATAATAAGTTAATCATTGGTGATTTAACAGTTAATTGGGAAAAATCATTGTAATATTAGTTGGTGACACATTCATTGATTGAACACCATATCTTTATTCACCTTGTGGTCAATAATATTGTTGTTGATTGCTAATATTGACTAAATTTATTTACACTCATTGATTCAACACTATATATTTATTGAATCTGTATTGAATAGTATTATTGTTGATTTCTAATATAGACTAAATTTATTGGTGGATAAGAATTATTTTGTTACAAGTTACTGCATATATATTGTAACTGAGTTTTGCTTCAATGAAAGCGAATTTAATAAGCATCATACTGAACAAGTGTATTTAGTATTTATTACGTGAAATAATTTAATTATTTGAGAGTATTAGTGATTACTCTATCACAATCGATTATCAAGACTAATTCAATCAAATATTTGTTTAGCTATTTCATTAGAAGAGTATTCAATTATACCCAGACTGTGCGGCCATTAAAACAATTTTTTTTGGGTGTTATCTCACAAGGTATAATCAGTCTGAAACTTTATAACCAACTACTGTACTACACAGGATTATTATAACATTTAATCATTGTTACACATTTACATATTAATTAGTTATTTATTTGGTAAATACTTTGATAGTCCACTACATCAACACTTTGATAATCCACTGCATCTACTCTAGTGCTACAACATTCTATTAAATGATTAATAATCTTTATCAAAAAATATATCATTTTTTCTTGCTGTCATATCTAATTTCTCAATTGTGCTTAAGTGATTTACTCTCCCATAAGCTAAACAAATATTAGTTAACTCTTCTTCTCAAACATCAACTGTATTTATATATATAGAATTATTTAGTTATAGGCTTGGTGGTTGGAAGAGTTACATCCACTTTATTTTAAGGTATAGTATTGATACCCAGGGACATTTAGTTATTAATTCAAGTTACTAGTTCATTATATTGAACTTATATTGTTCTTTCAGGGTGGGTAATTTGTAAGTAAGGTATTGTAACTTTATTGTTGTTTACATTGTAAAGACATAAAAATGTCTAACTTGGCAGAGCAGATCAAGCTGGGCAAAGAATTGAATTTAGAAGGGGAAGAACTTAGAAAGTTTTGTGATGAAAAGGAAAAGAAAATACAAGACGATTTAAGAGAAGAACGGAGATTGTTACGAGCACACGAACTAGATATGAAGACACAAGAGATGGAATTGAAAAAACAGGAAATGGAGATGAGAAATAAACAACTTGAACAAGATAAAAATTTGAAAGAGATGGAAATACAAACAAATGCACAGTTAGAACGTGAGAAGATAGCTGCGTCAATTCAGACTGAAAAAGAAAAGGCAGAGGCACAAATCAGAACTAAAGAAATGGAAAATGATTCCAGAAGAGAAGCTGCTATCCAAAAAGAAAGATTAAAAGAAGAAGAAAATAAATTCAAAAAGTGTGCAGGTATAGTCAGAAATTTCTCTGAAAAGGATGACATTGGTAGTTATATATCTAGCTTTCTTTTTTTGCAAATGCGCTTTCATGATGTTCCAAAAGACCAGTGGGCCATTATTTTTCAAAAACATTTAGCATTTGAACCATTGAAGATCTTAGAAACAGTCCCTGAACATCTAAGATTAGACTTTGACTATATTAAAGATCGCATCAAGCGACACTATGACCTACATGAAGCAGGGTATAGGAAAAAGTTTCTGGATTTAAAGCCAAAGTCTGATCAGACGTTCACTGACTATTTTTCGGAAGTTCAGAATATTTTTGATAAATGGATTGATTCGGCCAATGTTAGAGATAATTATAAATTATTAGTAGATTTATTATTAAGGAACAAAATGTTGGAATCTTTACCTAAATCTATGTCAACCTTTTTAAGAGAAAATAAACCAACCTCATTGAAGGAGTTAGAAAACTTAGGTGAAAATTATTTTTCAGCCCATCGTGAAATTGTGAAATTAAATACTGCTCATGGCTGTAACGCTTTAGGACATTCTTTGAGTACCGTCCATGGCTGTGACGCTTTTGGACATGCTTTGAGTACCGTCCATGGCAGTGACGCTCTAGGACATTCTTTGAGTACCGCCCATGGCTGTGACGCTCTAGGGCATGCTTTGCATCACTGACACTGGAGCCTAGGAGTTCAGGCCCTATCAGCTCCCTCCCAGTTTTATAGCAGACAACCAGCTCCTCCCTCCCTCTTCCCCCATACCAGTAACTGTGTGATGAGACCAAGAGACCGTGTTCAACCATATACAGTAGAATCTCGCTTAACGAGCACCTCTCATAACGAGTAATTTGCATAACGAGCAAAACAAATTGTAAAAGAATGACTCGCTTAACGAGCGACGTTTCGCATATTGAATGGGGAGGAGAGGGGAAGTCCCTGATTTTGAGCATGTTACATCAGTGTTTAGCACTCGTTCCAGAAGCATTGTCGCTTGTGAACACACATTGTCTCAAACTTGTGTTATATTGAAATATATGTACATGAATCCTCCAGGCCTACAAGATGACCTCCCTGATGAATTTAAGGTAATCAAGATCCAGTTTCTGCCTTCCAACACCACTCCGTTACTCCAGCCAATGGACCAGCAAGTTATTTCTAACTTTAAGAAGCTCTACACTAAAGCACTTTTCAAGCATTGTTTTCAGGTGACTGAAGGGACCAACCTAACTCTCAAAGAGTTTTGGAAACATCACTTCCACATCGTTGCCTGCCTCAAGATGAACTACAAGGCGGGGGAAGGGGTTACCAAGAGAACCATAACTTCTTCTTGGAGGAAGCTTTGGCCGGAGAGTGTTGTCGATTTGTGACTTTGAGGGGTTCGAGACAGTACCTGTGGAACCTGTAGTCAACGAGATTGTGTCTTTGACCACTATCATGGGATTGTAGGTGGATAACAGTGATATCGAAGAGCTTGAGGAAGAGCACAGCCAAGAGCTGACCATCGGAGAGTTTATGGAGTTGCATTGTGTTTCACAGCAAGAAGTTTTGGAGGAAAGTTTGTCAGATGAGTAGGAGGTAACAGAAAAGCAACAATCTTCTGGCGAAATAAGAAAAATGCTGAAAGCATGGGAAACTGTTGCTTCTCACTGTTGTGTGCAATATATGGGAAGGGAAGTTCATTATTGAACGTAAAACTTGGTGCGGTGCAGCACACATTGAACGGAATGAAGGGAGAGAGAGAGTGAGTAACGGTGGACTCTACGACGCTGTGTAGAAGGCCTGTTCTAGTCTGGATGGTTCCAGGCTGGTCCTGCATAGCTGTGTTACGCTGGCGGAAGGTGTACGGCTGTCTGTGAGTGTTGTTACAGTGGCCGCGCCAGCGTGACAGTCGCTCGTGTGGTGAGATTATTTAGATCTCAATTACGTGTCAGGCCGCAGACGGAAGGTCTGGACAAGTTTCACAATGTACTGTACATCGGCCTGTATGATTCTTCTATGACAGTGTACCCAAGGGATGGGTGTCATAGAGGTAGACACATAATCACGAGCAGTGAGTTTGCACGAGCAGGTAATGTTTGCTCGTAGTTGACCACGGGACGGGGTGGCAGTAGAAGTAGCCCAGAGCGTCCGTAGTGTGTGTTGCCTTGCCAGTAGGAATGACTGTGGCGGTGTAACGTTTTATTCTCGTGATGCCTTTCATTGTTTTGGTGTTGGAATTAGAAATACATTAATTCTGTTTTTGACGTTCAACATGTATCCGGCGTCCTTTATTGCTGTTGGGCGGGAATGGTGACTTGTTACTGTAACACTATTCAGCATACCATGGATACTTGGCAAGTGTGCGGTGTATCAAGCGAACATTCGCACTCGTCACTCACATTGAGAAGCATTACCCTAATAAAGAATGGATGAATACACCAGTAGACATGCATGGCATCTCTAAGGTTGTCATCACACTAGGAAGGTACTGTCGGGATCAGATTCCTGCGGCCATAGACACAAAAGTAAGGGAACTGATAGATCAGCATTCAGACCCAGAAGATATCATCATCTACACAGATGGGTCCGTGAAACGCGGATCAAGGTCAGCATGGGCATACACAGCGCAAAGAAGGGGGAAAACAATACATGAAGATAGCGGCGCTTACCAGACAACCACGTCAAGCATGACCATGGAAATAGCCGCTGCTTCTAGAGCTTTAGCATGGGTATCCGAGCAAACCGCCACACAAGCAGTAATTGTCTCAGACTCAATGAATATGCTTCAGAAAATAGCAACTGGCAGTATGCGCTCTGAATGGATAGAAAGCATTCGGAAATCGCACTTAACTTCCGTAACCTGGATCTACACACCGGGTCATGCGGGCGTAAAGGGAAATGAGCGAGCGGACCAACTGGCAAGCACAGCACTAATGATTGCGGGAAAAAGCATGGACAGAGCAGATATCGTTAACGCTGTACGTACTGGGCTAGTGGATAATATCGAATCCCTGACACTAACACGATTGCGTGACATGGGAGTTAAGCATGGTGAAGCACGTCTTTGCCGTCTGCGAGGCCGAGAAAGGAGACAATATAACCAGCTTCTCATGGGGACAATTAGTAGAAGTACTTTGGAGTGGCTGCTGCTTCGGAGGACTGCGCACGCATGGGTATGCCCAATGTGCAGTGACGTCGATTGTGATAACAAAACACAAAATAACATTTTGTAGGAAGTCGGCATTCCGAAACCCAAGTTCAAGGTGTCTCCTTCGTGCCAAAGAACTGCATGGCTGTTGGGTGAACAGTCGTTAACGAAGGCAGTCAGGTCGTTGTAGGGGCGACGCCTGCTGGTGGATGTAATGTCCTAAGTCCCTTTCCCAGCTAATAGTGAGGGTACTGCTGGGGTGACCATTTGTTAACCCCTCACATAATGCTTCAAGTCACAGTGGACGCTAGGCACGGCCGTTGCATTTATGCTCCATTTGTAGACTGGAAGGATATGGTATCGTCACCCAGCTTCTGAGTTGAGTGCATGGTGTGACACTGTGAGCTACGAGTGTTTTTCGTTGGCACAGGAGCGGAGCAACAATGGGGTGACCCGTTTGCTATGATGCTGAAACTAGGATTACCAGATTACCAGACTACCAGATTACCCTAATAAGGAAGTGGCTATGCGCGCTGCAAATTTAGTGGTAATGCTGTGTCGCATTTTCGCCAAATTTTGAAGCGTCGACAAAAACAAATGTCTCTGGACATCTTTCTAGTAAAAAAAAAAAATTAGCTATGTATCATAATTATTTCGACTTTTTTTTTCTGCAAATCGAATTCGCATTCCATGTGGGTTCGTTCCGCGTTTGAAGAAAAGATGAAGATAATTCACTCTCCTTAAATATGTATATAATTTTCTTTGAATAAATGTTATAGTATAACTTATACATAGCCTTCTGTGAGTATTTTTTTCGACATGGAACGCATTATCGTATTTTACATTAATTTATATGAGAAAAATTGTTTCGCATAACGAGTTTCGCTTAACGAGTATGATTCTGGAACGAATTAAGCTCGTTAAGCTAGGTTCCAGTGTAAAAAATTCTCTCTAAAAGTATTTGTTTATACATATCATATTATTTGAAGTATACTTCTATATTTATTTGCACCTCATTACCATAATAATAGTAAAACTATGATTTCAAGGTCGACCTAGTTTCAAAAGGTTACCAGATAATGTCACGGGAGGTAAAGATGATCAGCGTGAGGCTGAGGACATCACCCTAGAGTGGCAGTGAGTCCATTAAAACGAGTCTAGCATCATGTGTCTGACTCGAGTTTGGCGCTAAAAGGGTCCTTTACTAGCCATGCATAATTCTCACGCTAATGTTAAACATTAATGAGGAAAACCTGTATTGATGTCCCTCACCAGGTGCCATACTTTCACCTAGAAGACGTCTACATGGGAATGTGTCTGAAAGCTCTTGGGTACAACACCATCTTGTTGCCTCGCTTCGACAACACAGCGGCTCCTAACGAGGACAACTGCAAGATCAAAACCGGCGGCTTTGTCACCATTCACAAGGTACCCACAGAGAGAATGGAACAGATACACAACTCCACTTGTATAAAAAAGAAACTCACGAGGCAGTGAGTCAATTCAAGTGATTCGTCTCCAAAAGAAATAGCCAGATCTCTCGTTTCCATCGGATTTATGCTGTCAACCAGTAAGTCTCTAATATTTTTCAGGTGACGCCATCTTGAGTATGTGACAAGAGCTCTTCCGCCCATCTCTCACCCCTAACAAAAAAAAAAAAAAAAAAAACAACAAAAAAATGGAAAAAACAAAACCAAAACCCAGGCACTGTTAACACGAACTTGGAAAAAACATCTGCGTAAAACAAAGTGGCAAAAGACAAAAGAAACACTCACCAAAAATTGGCAATTTAGTGTCCGAATATCGATGTTGTGGTTTACATTGCATTGTCTTGATATCCGTTTTTTTTTTTGGGGGGGGGGGGAGGGGGGGGGGGTCTGATGTTGAACAAGGCACAGCGCGATTACTATCCACATCAAGCTGCCAACGCTGTATTGTTTTCATGACTGTTAAAGCTGAAAATCCTGATCATTACCAGTACAGATGCAATCAGTTTAAAAATATATAGACGCTTCCCCGCACCCCCCACGCCAAGGTTTTAGGCCCCCGGTGCAAACCTTTGAATTATAACCCGTTGTCACTTTAAACTCTGACTTCTGTTACAATATAGCTATGGTCTGGTTTGCCGTTGAGGTTATGAAAAATTAGCTGTTTATGGCCAGGGTTTGTTTATATAAATTCACAGCTTCTCGACAGGAAGTCCACAAATTCTATTTCCCGGCTTTTGCGTTGATGCTTGGTGCGACACTATGAGCTGTGGAAATAATTTGCATTGCTTTTTTCCCCTTCTTCTTTTTCGTGTCCTAGACGGCATTGTGTTGTCAACTGTTCTAAGAGTTGGCGGGTGGACGATAACGTATGGAATGGCGTGTACGTGTTATGTACTATTGGGTGTACAAATCCGACTTCAGCAGTTGACTGGCGTGGGACTGTTAGTGTCTGGCCAGATAGATCGGGCAAGACAAAAACATTGAAGTGATCAGGGATTCTGGTGACAGACAGCAAACAAACCCGGGTTATAAAAATGGGACGACGAGTGGGAGAGACAGAGAGAGAGAATGAAAGAGAGATTGAAAGTGAGGTTGAGAGACAGAGAGGCAAAGAGACAGAGTGAGACTGGGACTGAGACATTGAGAGAGACAGAGAGATTTTGTCTGTCAGTTATCATCAGTTCGTGCCACTGACGTAATATTGGAGACGTTGTTGAGGCAATGACTGACAGTCCGCATTAGTCAGTGTAACATGTTGGTGTTGATATTGACACTATGTGAAGCTGTTGGCGGTTCCTAGTGAAATTCAGCTTCGTCTCAATTTTATTGGATCGGAAACAAAAAAAAAAAAAAAAAACAAAAAAAAAAAAAAAAAAAAAAAAAAAAAAAAAAAAAAAAAAAAAAAATCGTCACGTGCAACCAGCATTCCGAAGAAGAAACTTTCGGTTATAACTGTGACTAGGTTATATGAACGATATAAAATGGCTCAGCATTGCACGCCACTAAGTATCTATGGGAAGAAAAAAAAAAAACCTCTTGCAGTGTTGATGCGATAAAAGGAGACACAGCCAAATACTGTCTCGTCGGTGACAAAGTCGTCTACCGGCCAGCCAATGGGCGACCAGGGCACCTATGCAAAATTCTATTTTTAAAACGGCATATTTATATTTGCGGAAGGTTGTTGGTTCAAGACCTGACGGAGTTGGCTATTTTTTACTAAAATAAATAAAAATAGCCGTGGCTCCCAGGTCAACCCAGGTTTAAATGGGTACGAGGTGGAGTCCTGTGAAGTAAAGGTGGCCGGCGTGATGTTGACCCACACAATGCTCGATTGGTCTATAAAATATAGGTCTAACCCAATAGGCTCAATACACCCGAAGGGGTGCTAAATGGTCCCTCACTGAAGCAAAAATGTTTATATTGATTTGTATACAACCGAGATTCTGCATTACAATTGTGTAAATAGCTCTGATAATTTATATCTCTCTAGGTATGGTGCCAGGTCGACCCAGCCTTGAGTGGGTACCGGGTGTAATCCCGGGAAGTAGAGGCGGCCGGCGTGATGCTGACCACATCACCCATCTTGTGCCGATTGGTCTATAAAATATAGGTCTAGCCCTATATGCCCTATAAGCCTAAAGGCGTGGAAAGGGTCCTTTACTTTTTTATTACTTTGACTAGGTATGGTGAGAGAATGCCTCCCTGACTAACTCGCTTTTGCATCTCGAACCTGTCCGAAGTTTCACCAGCTGCTCTGTAATACTCTACAATTTCTGATGTTGGACACAATCAAATGCCTTGCTATAATCAATAAAACAAGCAAGAAGATCTACGATGTATTCTCTACATTTTTCAAAAATGATTCTCATATTAAAGATGTGATCCCTAGTTCCTCTACCCTGTCTGAAACCTGCTTGTGCTTCATGTAACTCATATTGTAGTTTACTTCCAATCCTCTTCATAATGATTCGTGGGAGCATTTTACTAGCAGACCTTTTTAATGCGTATGGTAGTTGGAGCGTAGTTTGAGATTTCTTTTCTTTAGAAAAGTGATTATAGATCGTTCTTTTCCACGTTTTAAGCCTACTGCCACTGTTGCAGATCTTCGTGCACAGTGCATGGTAGTTCTGTTGGTATTTTGTCACAACCCGGTGACACCTTTCTTCAGACTGTATGTTGCTGATCGTAAAGGCTCTGGGTTCTTTTTCGTCACCTTCATAAATTATTTCTGAATTTGTCAGATCCTCATACATTTCTTTACAGTATTCTTTCAATCTGTCTAATATGTCTTTGGTTTCTGTTAATGTGTTACCGTTTTTATCATTCATTAATTCGCCTTTAAATGTTTTAATTTCTTCAAACATGTCTCCGTCTCTTCTTTGTATTTGGAGTTCTCCTATTCTATTACAGATATTCATAAGAAACTGGTTTTATCTCCTCTGATAACTCTTCTGATTTCTTTCCTATCTCTTCAGATTTCTTTCCTATATGCATGACTATTTATTTCTGTCCATGTCTGTTTGAAATGTCTTCTTTCTTCTATCAGCTTGAATTGCTTTTTTTGTGTGTGTTTTGTTTTGTTGTAATGTAAATCTTTGTGTGTGTATGTGTGTGTTGTTTTCTAGGAATCATGTTTTAAGCTGTTGAGACGATTATAGTTCTTGCTTCATTAGCTAACTCATCAGGCGTCATATCCTCCTGCACTGCCAATAGTGCATAGAATTTGTTTTCAACCCCAATGCTGTAATCATTTGGTAAATTACTTAAATCAAAACGCATTGGCTTTGCATCTTTTAGCACTTTTTTTCCAGTTTTATTTTACAATCTGCAACAAGAAGTTTATGATCAGTGCCAAGACGGCTCCAGTGAGTGTTTTTGCATATGTTACACATGTCCTCAATTTTTGTTGTATTAAAATACAATCAGATTGGTTCTTCTACCTACTTCTACCTACTTCTACCTACTTCTGCATACTTCTACCTATTTCTGCCTACTTCTACCTACTTTCGCTTACTTCTACCTACTTCTGCCTACTTCTACCTACTTCTGCTTACTTCTACCTACTTCTGCTTACTTCTACCTACTTTAGTCACTGACTGTCACTACTGTCTGTATTTTTCACTTTTTAGGGCGATGTAGACAGACGGAGGGAAGGGGGAAAGGAGAGGGGAGGGGGGGGGATCGTGAGGCTGAAGATATAGGCCCGCATGGCTAGTGCTGTCGTAAAGGACTGTGCAGGTTAGGATGTTCATTTTGCCCTCCTACAGAAAAACGACACTACTTATCCTGGGCTCGAGCCCTTGTGCTTCACGGAGTTATTAACTCTTCCAGACCTGAACACCTGCTAGTTCAAGTAACAACTGGTTAGGTTATATCGAGTTTAGTAACAACTAGCTAGATTATACCAAGTTAAGTAATAACTTTTTAGGTTATACCGATATAAGTAACAACTTGTTAGGTTACTCTCAGCTAAACTGTCTAGGTTGAGAGAGTTAACATGCCAGAGGGTGACGGTAAGGCGTATGGGTGGCTTGGGTGCCACATAACTGGAGACAGTCACGGTTGGCGTCTTACTATCACCGGAATCAGGAGTCAGTATGTGCGCTTGTCAAGTTCATGCATCGCAGAAAAGCCATCCAATATTTATCTCTTTGTTTCCACTTGCTCTCCTGCTATCATCTGCCAGATTTCACTGAGTTTTCAAGTATATTTCCTCTCATAACATGCCAAAAACAATTGTAGTTACACATAATAAACACATAATTATACCGGCAGCAGTGATGCAGTGGATTGCGAACCCGACACGAGCATAGTGGACAATTTACCATATAGACGTGCTTCATGTTTCATTTTGTTGGTGTCTGTCAGAGTTGACAAAAAAGCAGTCTACAGCCACGTACCCAGAACAGATGACAATATGCTGTCGTGACATGTCTTTACTGTAAATACGTGTGACCTGACAAATCTACAGACATGGCTAAGGAGAACGCCCAATATTTAATTCTGAATACCAACAATATTGAAAGCAACTTTCTAAATGAACTGGATAGAAGAACACACAGGAGGCTGTGATACCCCCCCCCCCCTCTTCCCTCGTCATTCCCCCCCCCCTATTCCTCCATTCTCTGACACAGTCAGATTCAAAAGACAGAATGAACGGGCTGGTAGTCAGACAGATAAATGAGTACATATTGGGGGAGGGGGAGGGGTGGTGGTAGTTGGACATAGTGTTTACCCCTGTCTCAATTGTCAGAAAGACGCATAGACAGACAGACAGACAGACAGACAGACAGACAGACAGACAGACAGACAGACAGACAGACAGACAGACAGACGGACGGACAGACAGACAGACAGACAGACAGACAGACAGACGGACGGAGAGACAGACGGACAGACGGAGAGACAGACAGACAGACAGACAGACAGACAGACAGACAGACAGACAGACAGACAGACAGACAGACAGACAGACAGACAGACAGACAGACAGACAGACAGACAGACAGACAGACAGACAGACAGACAGACAGACAGACAGACAGACAGACAGACAGACAGACAGACAGACAGACAGACAGACAGACAGACAGACAGACAGACAGACAGACAGACAGACAGACAGACAGACAGACAGACAGACAGACAGACAGACAGATAGATAGATAGATAGATAGATAGATAGATAGATAGATAGATAGATAGATAGATAGATAGATAGATAGATAGATAGATAGATAGATAGATAGATAGATAGATAGATAGATAGATAGATAGATAGATAGATAGATAGATAGATAGATAGATAGATAGATAGATAGATAGATAGACAGATAGATAGACAGTTAGACAGACAGACAGACAGACAGACAGACAGACAGACAGACAGACAGACAGACAGACAGACAGACAGACAGACAGACAGACAGACAGACAGACAGACAGACAGACAGACAGACAGACAGACAGACAGACAGACAGACAGACAGACAGACAGACAGACAGACAGACAGACAGACAGACAGACAGACAGACAGACAGACAGACAGACAGACAGACAGACAGACAGATAGATAGATAGATAGATAGATAGATAGATAGATAGATAGATAGATAGATAGATAGATAGATAGATAGATAGATAGATAGATAGATAGATAGATAGATAGATAGATAGATAGATAGATAGATAGATAGATAGATAGATAGATAGATAGATAGATAGATAGATAGATAGATAGATAGATAGATAGATAGATAGATAGATAGATAGACAGACAGACAGTTAGACAGACAGACAGACAGACAGACAGACAGACAGACAGACAGACAGACAGACAGACAGACAGACAGACAGATAGATAGTTGGATAGATAGATAGATAGATAGATAGATAGATAGATAGATAGATAGATAGATAGATAGATAGATAGATATAGATAGATAGATAGATAGATAGATAGATAGATAGATAGATAGATAGATAGATAGATAGATAGATAGATAGATAGATAGATAGATAGATAGATAGATAGATAGATAGATAGATAGATAGATAGATAGATAGATAGATAGATAGATAGATAGATAGATAGATAGATAGATAGATAGATAGATAGATAGATAGATAGATAGATAGATAGATAGATAGATAGATAGATAGATAGACTATATATTGTCAAGGCTCTGTGTGGCTATGTGATGGCTGTGTATGATGGTGGTGTATAGTGGACTAGAACGGAGTTTCTGGGACCTCTCCACCGGTATACACTGTGCCTTTCTAAGTGTCATTGGTTCTATAAAGATCTGAAACTATTTCATTTATAAATATTTATATTTTTTTTATTGATCTTTTTCATTTATCAGTTGTGTCAAGGTTATTAAGGAAGGTAATGTGTATATTTCTGCAGGATAGTGTTACTTGGATCAATTTTTCCAGTCATCTCCTTATGAGATGCAATTTTTCGTTATTATGAAGCCCCACCCAGGCTTTTGCCGGGGGCTGCAATTTAGCCCGGCCATAAATATGGTCTAATGGCTAACCGCGGTTTCTGGGACCTCTCCACGGGTGATCCTCATCCACATGGTGGCACTTTGTGTTAACAGGTGTTTATCGCTTGTGTGATATCCTAGTGGGGTAAAAATCTACTACTACTACTATTACTTAGATCTGTTTATTTTTATTTAAATGGCTGCTGTATGTATGATAGGGTAATTCTCAAATCTCACTATTGCGTTACATTTTCACCCTAATTTTCCCCCTGGTAACTCTCTGTCTCCCACCCATCCATTTCTAAAGAGCCAAGTTTTGTTGCGTTCCCTTGTTTTATGATTAATCTTTTTAATAAACGCACAGAGAAATCGTTGAGAGTCGACGTGGCGGAGTGGCTAGACGCTCGCCGCGGATCGGAAGATCGTGAGTTCGCTCCCTGGCGGAGCAAGACTATTCTCAAGAATGACCTTGGCTCCCAGGTCGACCCAGCCTTGAGTGGGTCCCGGGTGCAGTCCCGGGGTGTAAAGGCGGCTCGCGTGATGCTGATTGGTCTATAAAATATAGGTCTAGCCATATATGCCCTATAAGGCGTGGAAAAGGGTCCTTTACTTTTACAGGGAAATCATTGGATGCATGTTTGAGAAAGACGTGCTACAGTTACCTGCTTAATATTATTAGTGGCAAATTAGTATTTCACGTTGATGCATTTTGAACTTGCTTTTTCTTTCCTCAGAGTTGTAGTTTGTATTGTTTGGGACCAATGCATAGTAGTTTAGGTACTCGTATATAGACGAGGTATTTATCTTTCTAGTACCGAGTTGTCTCCACGGCCTCGCCCAATATATTTGGTGCCAGAGTTCGTTATTAGTGATGTAATTATGTCATCCTTTTGTGGGATGCAATTTTTTGTTATTTGAAGCCCTACTCCGGCTCTTGCCAGGGGCCGCAACATAACCCGGTCATAAATATGGTCTAATGGCTGAACGCGGTTTCTGGGACCTCTCCACGCGTCATCCTCATCCACATGGTGACACTTTGTGTCATCGGGTGTTTATCGCTTGTGTGATGTCCTGGTAGGGTACAAAAAAAAAAAGATAGATAGATAGATAGATTTGTGATGTTGTTCTAAATCTGTAAAGTGTTCCATCATTGCCGTTTATATCTCACTTCCTTTCAGCTCAGTGTAAAATCTTACTTTATTGTTTCACTGTCTCCCTGTAAGACACAAATATCATCCGTCAAAAACCAAGTGGTTTCATCAATAAATGGCATTTCACTGTTTCACTTTGTTACCACATGACCATGACATCTTCTTTCCCCTCCCCTTTTGTTTGTTATTGTGTGTGTGTGTGCACTGAACTTGTTTTTGTTTGTGTTTACGGAACAAGCAAACTTTTCATACATGAACAATAAATTACTAGCACACATTTTCTCTGGACTTGGTTTAAACAAGCAACCATAGTTTGTTTGTCATGTTTCCAAATTGTTCATACATGATTCATTAAAAGAAAAAAAAAAACAAAAAAAAAAAACTGATAGCTTTATAAAAAAAAAAAAAAAATATCACCACGCTTAATTTTGTTGTTGTTCTTAAGTCTGTAAAAAAAATGTATACATGATGCAACCATATCATCATCACCACCATCACCACAGGGTACCAACACCAACAACAAATACATATAAATGGCTCTCATTTCCTTATCCCCTGTCTTTTTCTGTCTCCTGTTTTGTTTTACTATCTTCCAAATGTTGGTGGGATATAGGTACCAGGCATTATTATATGTTGCTTTTGTAAATGTATATGAAATATTGTAAACCATGTTTTCAACCAATAAACGTATTTATTTTAAAAAAAAAAGGCATGCAACTTTGTCCAATCCTAACTACATACACAAAAGTAAATATACAGTTTCTGTGCATTCGTGGCTTTAAACCAGTCACGTCTGGCAGTATAATGTGTGAATGAATGCCTGTGTGTGTGTGGCTACATCTTTGTTGTTCTACATGCCGGGATAAGCAAACAACAAATTATGATCAAGGTTTCTCAAACAAGGACAGGACATGATGCTGATGATGTGAATTCAGAGGATTCAATACGACTGAGGTCAGTTTGTCACCTCGCCTCTAGTGTGCTCTTTTAGTGAATAACAGATACCATCTGAAATTGTATTGTTTTTGTATACGGTATGACAAAAAAAGTGTTAATGATTCTATGTTTAAACAAAGCTTAAGTAGAAGAGGAGAAGGAGGAAGAAGAAGAAGAAGAAGAAGAAGAAGAAGAAGAAGAAGAAGAAGAAGAAGAAGAAGAAGAAGAAGAAGAAGAAGAAGAAGAAGAAGAAGAAGAAGGAGAAGAAGAAGAAGAAGAAGAAGAAGAAGAAGAAGAAGAAGAAGAAGAAGAAGAAGAAGAAGAAGAAGAAGAAGAAGAAGAAGAAGAAGAAGAAGAAGAAGAAGTAGAAAAAGAAGAAGAAGAAGAAGTAGAAGAAGAAGAAGAAGAAAAAGAAGAAGAAAAAGAAGAAGAAGAAGAAGAAGTCTCTCAGGCTGTTATTAGCTCATCTGGTGACATTATCTTTCCACATGTTTCACTGACTACCTTTTGCTAACCTGCCTTCAGTCATTCACTCGCGTATAGTTTTATAAAACAACCTTTATTAACTGGTGCCGGCACAGAACAGGGGGAATTAAATGTCGTAGAATCACTAATACTGATATTTGTGAGAGAGCTAAACAAGATCCGGTAAACCAAGAGGTGAGGAAAAGACGCTGACGCTGGATGACATACATGTTGAGAAAAGCTGACAATATAACGAGAATGTCTTTGCAGTGGAGCCCATAGGGGTATAGAAGTAAAGGTAGACAGCCACACACATACAGACGCACACATAGACACACACACAGACACACACACAGAAGGGAGCTGGACACCGAAGTTTAAATGGTAGGAGGACATGAAATAAGTGCATGTAATATCGAAACATCGAACCACTTGACGGAAGTTGGTTGACGGCCCATGCTCCAATTGGGCATATAAAACAGAAGAGAGAATTTTTTGTTTGTATTATATATTGAAATTCGTCAGGAATTGAACAGGGTGGGTGGGGCAAAAAAAAAAAAAAAAGGGGGGGCGGGGCGGGGAGTGGAGTGCTGATTCATAAAGAGTATACATTTTTGGAAAGTCTCAGGCATAGTTTACTCCATATTAGTTTTTAGCAGGGCGTTTTCACCTAGCAGTAAGCAGTGCTGGTACCTTTTTTAAGCATTATTTGCCAGTGTCAATGCTGACATATGGGTGTCAGTCATGGACAATGACAACAGCTCACAGGAGCCAGCTTCAGGCCTCAGAAATAAGGTTATCTGTGAAAGGTGGTCCTGTGACAAGAAGAGACAAAATGTGGCAGTCAGACAATGCGTCATGATCTTGAAGTTCAGGCTTTAGAGACACGGGTGGGTCAGTCACAGATACGGTGGTTTGGACATGTATGTAGAGTGGCAGAGAATCATACACCACGACAGGCATGGGAGGCTAAGAACCTAGAAATCAGACCACCAGGACAATCCAGGGTTTGCTGGGAAGACAACATCTGACAGTCCCTTACTGACAGAGCACTGGAATGGAACAAAGAACATTTTCTATGACCAAGTCAGCCGAGTCTACACCTATTCAGGAGTTTATGTTTTTGTTTAAATGGCGTTCACTATTCTGCGATGTAAAAAAAAAAAAAAGGTTTGAGAATATCAATTCTGATTGGATGATGTTTTTTTAAAGGCGCCCTCATAAGTTGCATATACATGTGTTTGCCTGGATACTACAGGGAATCATTTTTGTGTGCAGGTAGGGCTATGGATTGTATAATTATGGAGTTATGGAAGGTTGTTAAGTATGATAGTATGTCTGCTATCATCATTATCATCCCGCTCACACTGGAGTCCGCCATTCTCTACTATCCTGTATGGACGCCAGGCGCGGTTACTGTTTCGCGTCGAGGCAAATTTTTTGCTTCTGCCAGACTGTGGCCGTTGCATTTTGGATCCATTTGTAGACTGAAAGGATACAGTTTTGTCGCGTCAGCTACTAAGTTGAGTGCATGGCGCGACCCTGTGAGCTGCGGATTTCATTTGGAATGTTTTTCGACTGTGACTAAGGTGGTGTTGTGAACTGTAGATTCAGAAAATGGTGCGTGGCCTGTCGCGCAATATTCGTGGTGCCATTATGTGATTAATATTGATCGCGTGCGCAACTGCTGATCTGTTTGGCGACTTCTGCTACCGTCGATGATGAAATGCATTTCTAATGTCAAACTGTTTGTGTTAGCACTTCTGATAGCTACCGTATGCTTTAAATGCGTGTGTATGCTAGTGCATGTGCTGGGACAGCAGTCTTTCAAATCCACAAGGGACTGCGACGAACATTCTGTGTGTTTTTCGTTGGCGCAGGAGCGGAGCAACTATGGGGTGACTCGTTTGCGATGAAGCTGAAACTAAGATTACCAAGATTACCAAGATATCCTGTATAATCCTGTCGATGCCATGTAAGGAATCCAATCCGGCATCTTTGGCCTTTCTCGACAGCCTTCGCCATAGAGTTTCTCTTGGACATCCTCGTGTCCTCGGTTCATTTCTTTCCCATTTTACATTACATGTTTGGTGATTCTCTCTCTGCTTCTTCTCGGGATGCGCCCACTTTCTTGTCATCTTCTTCTTGTTTCTGCCAACACTGTTGATACCAGGGCTTGTCCGGTCATTTCTGTTATTTCTTCACCTTTCTTGAACTCGTTGCATTTAATGTTGATCAATATCTTGAGGCACTTGTAGTCTGTCCTATATGTGATATGTATTCAGGAGTGCTCTTCACGGAAGTTAGCTACAAGAGATATGCGTATCCACTGGTGTTTTTGGGGGTGTTACGTCTGGGACCAATCGCTAGGTTTTGTTGTGTTTGATATAGCGTGGTAGGCTAGGTTTTGTCGTCTTTGATATAGCGTTGAAGGCTAGGTTTTGTTGTGTGTGGTATAGCGTGGTAGGCTAGGTTTTGTTGTGTGTGGTATAGCGTGGTAGGCTAGGTTTTGTTGTTTTTGATATAGCGTGGTAGGTTGGGTTCTGTTGTGTGTGATATAACGTGGTAGGCTGGGTTTTGTTGTTTTTGATATAGCGTGGTAGGTTGGGTTCTGTTGTGTGTGATATAACGTGGTAGGCTAGGTTTTGTTGTTTTTGATATAGCGTGGTAGGTTGGGTTCTGTTGTGTGTGATATAACGTGGTAGGCTGGGTTTTGTCGTGTTTGGTATAGCGTGGTAGGCTAGGTTTTGTCATGTTTGGTATAGCGTGGTAGGCTAGGTTTTGTCGTCTTTGATATAGCGTGGTAGGCTAGGTTTTGTCGTCTTTGAAATAGCGTGGTAGGTTGGGTTTTGTCATGTTTGATATAACGTGGTAGGCTGGGTTTTATCATGTTTCATTGTCGTGGCAGTCTGGGGTTTGCAACAGCGACAGCAGCAGCAACAGCAGTAGTAGTAGTAGTAGTAGTAATGTGCTGAATGGCAAATAAATATTATAATATATTTGAAACATTAAAAAAAATGTTTAAAAAAGTACATGAAAAGATAAATATTTAGGACTAGAGGGGTTTGTTTGCTTTTCTTACAAATGATATACAAGTGGAAATGAGAGAGAGAGAGAGAGAGAGAGAGAGAGAGAGAGAGAGAGTGGGCGGGGCAAAAAAAAGGGGTTGGGGGGGGAGGGGGGGGGGGGGGGGGTAAAAGCTCGCAGGTTCACCCGTCCTTGACTGGTACTGAAATGGGATGACTTGGCAGCCAAGCAGTTTTTGTTTTTTAAAGATAAATTCGCTTTAGCTGCTCCTTCTCGTTAGTACATAATGTAAATTGCTTTTGTTTACATAAGATTTCATTTAGTGAATAAAATACTTTGGGCATAGAAATTGTGGCACGTATTTGCTTGCCATGAAGTGAACGTTAGTGCATAGCTTGCAGTTTCTGGTAAATAAAATAGGAAGATAAACGAGTAATTAAAAAAAAATAATTATATATTTAAAAAAAAAAAAAAAAAAAAAAAAAAAAAAAAACCCACACACTTCTGAAATAAATGCAGAAAAATTATTATTTAAAAAAAAAAAAAAAAAAAAACAAATATGCACAGAACAAAAAAAACTAAAAAATAAATAAATTTCCTCTTAAAAGATTAGAAGACACGTCAACACTTCAAAACCTTGTGTCTGTATAACATGTAAGCTCTTTCTGCAACAACTGGTTGGGCGGGCGGGAGTGTTAGCCTTGAGATTTCTAAGCATTCTAATGGATTTGAGGAGACAGTTTCACTGTCGCGCTTCGCGATTGCAATTGTAAGTTTGACGACAAGGGGTGCTCTTTTGTGTGGGTGATTTTCCCTACTTATGTTGCGTCACACATGGCCTTCAAGGGGTGTTCACTTTTTTTAGGACATCTCACTTAGGGTGTTTTGTTTAAAGTCTATACATTTTTGGTTTCTTGGTTCAGGTACAATAAACCTTTTTTCTCTGTAAATATGTCCATAGACAACTAACAAATGTTCTTTCAGTGTCTGTGCGCTCGCCTAGGTGTGTATGTGTGCTCGCCTAGGTGTGTATGTGTGCTCGCCTAGGTGTGTATGTGTGCTCGCCTAGGTGTGTATGTGTGCTCGCCTAGGTGTGTACGTGTGCTCGCCTAGGTGTGTATGTGTGCTCGCCTAGGTGTGTATGTGTGCTCGCCTAGGTGTGTATGTGTGCTCGCCTAGGTGTGTATGTGTGCTCGCCTAGGTGTGTATGTGTGCTCACGTGTGTGTGTGTATCTGTCTCCCTATTTCCTTTCTTCATTATTTCAGCATCAGCAGGTTTTGAAAGCTAGAAAAAGACCAGCAACTCTTAAGTAAATAGTTTTAGAAGCAAGTTACGTATTTTCTGTTGTAACGTTATTTCACATTTAACATATGCAAGTAAAAGCTGAAGGGAAACGATGAACATAAAATAGGATGGAATCAAGATGAGCTGAGAAATAAGAGAAAGGCTGAGTAACCACTGCTGTCACTAGCTACAAGTAAGAGGAGGCGGCGCCATATTGAATAGATTCTGAGAAGAGGCGAAGATGATCACCAATTGGCACATTTTGTTGTTGCCCCCCCCCCCCCCCCCAAAAATCGACCACATTCAACCTCCGGCGCGCAGTATCAGTTATAAATGTAGTCTGGTTTCTTTGTGCCTAAATGGGAAATAGAAGGTCCTAGGAAGAAAGGACCTCCAAGAGAAACCCTAAGACGAATGTTGATGAGGGAAGCTAAAGGTGCTGGAATGGATCCTATATGATATCGAAGTGATTGCACCGGATCAAACGGAATGGAGAAATAGACTGAGATTCCTACGTGGCATAACATTGCACAAAAGAACAAAGAAGAAATAAATAAAAAGTAAAGGACCATTTTCCTTAGGTAACAATGGGCATTTAGGCCTAGACCTATATATGTTTTAGACCAACCGGCACTGAGTGGCTGATGTGTCAACATTGCAAAGGCCGCGTTACCTTCCAAAGTCTTTACCTAGTACCCATTTAAGGCTGGGTCGACCTGGGAGCCAAGGTTATTTAAAAAAAAAAAAAAACCAACCTGGCTCCTTCAGAACCTGACCCCACGACATTCGGATTGGCAGGTGATTATCTAGCCTGCACACCACGGCGGGTCCTAAATAAAAGAATGAACTTGGTAACTGTTTTTTTCATCAAAACACACAGACAAGTAATTCAACGCTCCCGTGGACTCTCAAGCAGCACATATAATGTGATGTCAATGTTTCTCCCAGGCTGTTTCCTCTACAACCAGCGCCCAGGCCGTCTATTGAAAACTGCAACATGAACGTCAGCAACTTGTCAGACTCCACCCTCGACCCATGCTCCGACCCACTGGCGCCATTGTCGGCGACATTTTTTAAGAGTAAGTATCTTCTCTTAATCACACAAGTGCTGTCTCCGTAATGATCGTTGGCTGCAAGGAAACAGCCTCCTGGGATAACAGACAAAGAGTTAGTGGAGGAGAAGAAGGCTGAGGAGGAGGAGAAGAAGACGAAGAAGAAGAAGAATATAATGATGATGACGATGATGCAGAAGAATTATAAACAGATCCCAACACTACGAAGAATGAAACCAGAAAGGCACGGTGACCCGAAGCGCCATTAAATGCACACAAATTCATAAATAAACAATTCTTAACGCTTCTGTGAATACAGTCTGTGTTTGCTGACTGTATTCATACCCGGTTGAACCTCTCAAGAACCCCTCTCCACCCCGACCCCATTAATGTACGTTACAATGTTTCCTTTGCACAAATCACCATGAAATATGCTTTCACAGAAGCAACACCTGTGACCTTTGAATTTGAAACATTTCAACACGATGAACACCGTAACACGGTTCAAGTTCTACTGCCGCGTGCAACCCTTCTCTATTAACTCTGTACCCTTACTCCGCACAACATCTACACCCGTATAACACTTACTCCGCACAACATCTACACCGGTATAACACTTACTCCGCACAACATCTACACCCGTATAATACTTACTCCGCACAACATCTACACCCGTATAACACTTACTCCGCACAACATCTACACCCGTATAATACTTACTCCGCGCAACATCTACACCCGTATAACACTTACTCCGTACAACGCTCATTGCGTCCAACACCCACCCCTACAACAATTAATGTATACAATACTCAGTCCATACAGCACTTACTCGACACAACAGTGTCTCTATGCAACACTCACTCTGTTGAACACTTATTCTTTAAAACAACTGCTCTGTACAACACTTACTATATACAATACTTACTCCATGCAACAATTGTTCTATAATACACTCTCTCTACACAGTACCTCATACAACAATAGCTATATACAATACTAACTGTATACAACATTTACTTCATACAACAATTGTTCTACACTACAATCACTCTATACACCCTATACAACACTTGCTCTATACAGCACTCACTATATAAAACATGTACTATATAGATCATTCAGTGGCTTACCTAGGGTATGGCAGCGGCGTATCTAAAGAAAATTAGAAGGGCGACACCCTACACAAATATCATCACTTATCCTTGATCACCACCGCTTACAAAAAAAAAAAAAAAGTGCGTTCCCTAGTGTGGCCAGACAACATCTTCATGTATGTAACACTACCCACTACATGGTTCTGAATTCTTTCGAACCCTGGCTACACATCATACGTTCCTAAGTAATTAATTAAAGTTGCAGGTAACGCTTTCATGTTTTTAAGTTACCACTCGTAGTCATCAGAATACTACTGGTACCATCTTCTTTGGCTGCTGCAGATGGGGACGGAGCACGTATGGTAATGTCCTGAGTGCTGTGATATTGGCTCTTGAAACTCAACCCATGTCGGTCGAAAGCAATGGATTTGATGTATGTGTACTTACTTAAATACTGCTAAATCAGCCACGTTATACATTCAAGTCTTTCTTGGTCTGGCTCATCTACTCTAATCCTCTGCTGAGCACACTGATCATATATAGCGCTGTGTTTGTGTCTCTTTATCAGATATTTCTGCTTCCGAGAAGGGACTGATCGCCATCTGTGGAGTCTGTGTGTTGTTGACAGTCATCGTTTACCTGGAACACATCCATTATGTACTGAACCGATACCAGACTAACATGACAGTGAAGTGTAGGACCTTGGAGATACTTGCTCTATACCCGGTGAGTCGTTTGTCTGATTTTCTAGTTATAGAGACGGGAAGATCTATCTATCTATCTATCTATCTAATCTATCTATCTATCTATCTATCTATCTATCTATCTATCTATCTATCTATCTATCTATCTATCTATCTATCTATCTATCTATCTATCTATCTATCTATCTATCTATCTATCTATCTATCTATCTATCTATCTATCTATCTATCTATCTATCTATCTATCTATCTATCTATCTATCTATCTATCTATCTATCTATCTATCTATCTATCTATCTATCTATCTATCTCTATCTATCTATCTATCTATCTATCTATCTATCTATCTATCTATCTATCTATCTATCTATCTATCTATCTATCTATCTATCTATCTATCTATCTATCTATCTATCTATCTATCTATCTATCTATCTATCTATCTATCTATCTATCTATCTATCTATCTATCTATCTATCTTGCTTGTCTGTCTCTGTGTGCGGACGTGTTTTAGCGAGCTCTTCATTTTTTATTATTTTATGAAACCAGTGCGTGTAAACAACATGGATTTTCGTATTACTGTGATGGCTGTGTTACTGCACAGATAGTGAATTTGTTTAAAAGTATTTTCATGTGCGTATTTTCATGGAAATTCTACTTGATTTAAACAATAATTTAACAATGGAAACAAATGTAATTCTCTGGGCCAATCGGGTGCTACGGATGAATCAATCCAACCAATCACTGGTTAGTTGTGAAAAATGTCTTGTGACCCAGATGTGCTTGGGACTGTTTGCTGCGCGTCAGTGAATGTTTGACACAGGTGTACACCTGCAGTTATGTTCGGCGGGGAGAGCTTGACCGTTGAAGTAGCAAAAAGGGGGCGTATCGGCTTAAGGCCTGTGGTCAGCAGGAACTATTCGCTCAACAAAGAGAAAGCCTTACGGGACAAACTTAAAAAATGTCTGAATGACCCAGGGCTCCTGATTAAACATTCAAGTGACGGAAGATGTGTTAGCATCTGCTTCAATAATACCATTCAATATGAATACTTTCGATCTTGCCTGCTGAAATGCTACCAAACCGATAATATTGAACACAGGACAGACAGACAGGGTGCGCACGTAGAGGCGAAAATATCGTCGCCATCATACACGATTCACTTGTACCACACCAAAAACAAACCGCTGGTCCAAGGTGATGCACATGCTTTGGAGACATGGATGGGGAAGGAGTTTATTGAGCTTCAGATGACAGCTCAGTCCTTGATACACAAGGAGTTTCTAAATTCACCCCAGAATCTCAACGTACCTACCTTAACTCAAACCATCACTCCTGCTCAGCCAACATCTCTAACGATAACCAGTACATCAGCCGTCAGTCCTCAGATAGTAGAGGCCATTACATATACTAGTCAGAACATGGGCTCAGTAGCTACAGGACGACCAGTTCTGCTAGCTATTGAGTACCCATTGGAATGTTTGCAAGACATGGAACAGCGTCAAGATTCTGAACCCACGGAACCGTTAAATTCACCCACAGACCTAGCGGATACACCGTCTAACAGGCATCCCACATGCGACTGCCAGCATCGCACTCAAGTGTTAGCCACTAGCTTAACAACACTTATTGATACTCTCTCCAGTCATCTACATAAGGACTACGACACACTCAGGGCAGAAATCCAGCTTTTGAGAGAGGAAAACAAAACATTAAAAATTATTATTGAAAGTAAGCAGCGTGTGCCAGGAGTTGACATGGTGACACAAACTGAAGTTCCCCAAACATTGCAAACTTCCTCCAGTCAGCAACAGGAAGCCAAACAACCACCGAATCAACAGGAGCAGGTTGAACAAGCTCAACAGCGCGCCTATCCAATTGACGTGAAGATAACTAATCGATTTGATGCGCTGCTGGAGCAGTCAGTCGACAGTAGACCACCGGCTAAAACACCACTATTATGCACTCCACGCCTACAAGAGGCGCATAAAGATGTACAAACTGAACGACAACAATGGCAGACGCAGCGGGCAAGGCGCTCTGGCTACCAGTTTACACAAGTAATACGGCCAGACTCCACTCACCTTATTATTGGCGACTGACTGCTAAAAGGTCTGTATAGCGATCTAATGTCTACATCTGACAAGGACTTAGTTTCTGTTGTTCCATTGCCCGGTGCAAGGGTGGACAGGCTTGCAGACAAAATAAAGAGACTGGACACTAACATCAACATCAAGAAAGTGACAGTTCACATAGGGATAAATGACACAATGAACAATATCTACATCACCGACTTCCAGCTGCGGGTGCTGCTGGATTCATTGTGTCGTACATATCCTTCATCTACTAAAGTTTTCTCTTCTATTTTGACCCCGATGTTTGGCCATCAGCGTAGACTGGCTGACAGAAACAATAAGGTGCTAGAGATCTTTTGTAAACAAAATAATTTAACTTTTATCAACCACACACCATTTTTTACGGCACAGTCTGGCGCCCCGAAGAAACTCCTATATAAGGATCAGATCCACACTTCTACACTAGGGACGAGCATCCTGGCCAAGAATTTAAAATATCCAGCCAGGACACAGCTCGTACCCAACACAGAAGTGCCAATAGCACCTGTTTCTGCTTCACCTGATTTTCAGGCCAAACGATACAAACCAAACACTATGAATACTAGCGCCCCATTACAGGACGCTCGATCCTCCAGCACCCCTGGAGTACCCAAGCCATCACGTGGAAATCAACCACACCCTCACACACCCACCTTTGTACAGGAGAGTAGCAACTATGATTATTCCTTTCCTCCACTTCCAAGTAGGGAAAAGTCCGTCAATAGGACTGATGGGCTCGGGACTGCGGCTAGAAACAACAGCGTACCCGACCGACAATATCCTTTGAATTGGAACCGAGATTTGTACCATCTCATCATGCGCTTCGATCCTGAAATTCTGCGACATGCATTTATGATGTCAGCACATTGCAGACCAGCCAGATACAGCGCTTGCTAAAAACAAAAACAAAAAACAAAAAACAAAAAAAAACAGCTTACCCTATATCAGTCGGACAAGTTTTCTCAAGCGCTTATTTTATTATTACTGTGTTGCCCACTCGATCAGCAGTGGGTTACATAGCCATACTTATAAACAGTCATTTGTCTATCAAACTACACTTATTTTGTATATTTTTGAGCTAGTTATAATACTGCTTAAATCTGCTAAACTGTAAGTTAGGTGGTGGTGTATATGAGTTAAAACATTGTAATTCATTTTTTCTGCACTATCTCCATTTAACTGTTTTACTTATTTTTTTTTCTCGTTCAATACTATATTATTGTTGTAAATTTGTTTTTACTCTTGTATTGCCTGAATAATATTTTGTGTGTAACTTGGTATTTGCTGGTGCTGGCATAGCTTATTTTCTATTGCCACACTGCAGTTTATAATGTCTGACACACATGAGCACTGGCTTAGTAAAACTGGGCTTAGAATAG